>JAXIUT010008675.1:0-26140 GCA_035586675.1 Eurytoma californica
GATATTCTTTCAAAATGCTTTATTTTCAGTGAGACTTGTTAAGAAATATGTTTCACAGCAAATGAAACATATTTAATTAGGTGGCCCACTGTGCCCCGAAGGTTCGCATTGCCCCACGGCCCGCTATCCCCCGTTCTCCCCTATTTAATTATTATGAATTTCATTATTATTAAAAATTAATAAATATGTTTAAAATAATACTCTCGAAAAAAGCAACTGTCAAATCTTTTTGATTATCAATGTAAATTTAAGTATGACTCTGAAATATTAATCAGCATTTACTGAAAAAACTTGACCTGATTTTTCGTGATTTTTTTAATCTGACTATTCACTATTTTAAGTAATGAACTTACTTTACTTAGTATTGATGAAATTTTATTCGAATTTTTTGCAATTTGAATTTATCAGCAAAGTGGATCGGATTTGCTTATAGCTTGTACTTTACTGAATCGATGCAAACTTTATAAAACAAGCGCTCAGATCCTTCCATGCAGCTGCAGTGTACGATTTGCTATCGACAAACCAGATCAAGTAAAAAAAAAAAGAAAATCGAATCGCTTCTCGTGTCGGCGCGCTTGACGTATCCCATCTCGAAGAGATCCGCGCACAATTTCCGCAAAGAAACGGGTCGATTCACGGCCTGCTACTGTAAATATCGGCGTAAAAAGCGTACATCTATTTTTCGTGCCTGGAAGATTGGCTTTTCTCTCGAAGTGCGGCTGCACGTGACGCGACCGAATCATGCCTTAAAGCCCGTCGTCGACCTTAAAAAGCGATTCCTATTCAGTCATGCATCACCGAGCGAAATGCACGCTGCTGATCAACCTCGGCCGCCTGGCTTTCTTGTACTCCCACAACTCGCTCCTTATTCCACCCTGTTTATTACTTTATTTCTCATATATATGCGAAATCTCGCGCACTCGCTTTTTATGAGGCCTGATCGCTGGGTACGACAATTTTGTTTCGATGCCTCATAAAATTTTACGCCGTCTCCGTCGTTGAAGCTGGGTTTGTTTTTAAACATTTTTCTAATATTGCAAAGTATCTTGCGACTTTACAATAAAAATTTCTGCAAAAATCCGCGGATTTTTCGAAGTTTATACTGCAAACTTTTGAGAAAATACAGGAAAGAATATGCTATCGGTATCAGCAAATATTTACGCTATAGATTTCATAACTCAATACGTAAATACAGATAAACTATCCGGTAGAAAGGAACATAGGAAAGGCGTAGGTAAACTCCAGTTTGCAGTCAATATTTGTTTGCAGCTACGTAAAAATATTATTCATATTTTTTGCGTTTTAAATCTGGATTGTTTGTAAACTTTTTATGATATTTTCTTCTAAAAGTAAAAAAATGGCAAAATTGCATTTTTTCTGATTTAAATTTCTATTTGTTTTGTAAATGTATTATTTACGTCAGTTAAATATTAGCAAGTTCGATAGTTTTGAAACTAAATTAGTTATTGTGCAATTCAAACGTGAAATATCGAGTAATAGCGTATTCAATAAATGTTTTCAAGCAGAGGACGCTTAATAATTTCCAATTCGAGATACAACTCCCCTGGTCACGTGATTAAATTGTGGCGACAAATTCAGTATATCCATTTTCGTGTTCATTAATGCAATTGATTGTCCAAGCATATCTACTATCTCTTGTTGGACAATATTTATTTAATGCAGGATTCGTTTGAAAACAAATATTTTCAGATCACTAAACTTTTAAAAATAATATTCATGCATTATAAATTTTCATTCAACATCTTTAGTTTATTTGTAATAAATAGTTGATTGAGGCATATCATTTTGATAATTTATTAGGTTCACTTTATTATTTTAATATTCTTCATTTTATTTTGGAAATTGATATTACGTTTTTGATTAAAGTTCAAGAATCGATATCGAATATGTACACTATAGCAAATATACGAACCAATCTTCATACAAAGTTTGAACTTTTCCCGTCGAGTTTGAGGCAAAAAAAAATGCAATAGGTATTTTCGATGCAAGTGCGATGCTAAGCCACTGTGGGGGTCGACTCATAAGGCAAAAAGATCAGGTTCGTCTTTCTTGTGAACTGTCTCAGTCTGCGAAACTATTCCGGGCATTTCGTGTATCCCGGATTCTTGCGACGAATCCCGATAGAGAAATCGCATTTTCTCGGATTCGCGTGGCGCAATCGCGCGGAGCTCTGCAGAATTTCCACGATCCATTCGGGTATAGACATTGCGAATGTGCAGTACACGCTAGGAGATTTTTGTGTGCACGTCTTTCGTGTGGGCTCGACTTTTGAAAGGTTGTCGATCCGTGCTGTCGGCTAGATAAAAATATTAAACATTTCGTTGGAAGGCTATGGATATGCTTTGTGAACGAAGAGTTCGTGCAATGAAAGAGAGCGATTATAAAAATACTTGCTACAAAAATACAGTATGATTGAATTAATTAAGGTGGCTGATACGGATTTTCCCCAGCTATTGCTAAAGGATTTAAAACAGTTTTTTTTAAATATGTCTTATTGATTTTAAATACATTATTTATGATTTACTTAATTTTTTTGAAAGCTTGTTTTAAGTTTATAAATCTTCAATAATCTTTCTTTTCTTTATTCTGTTGGTTGGTGTTTATACCAAATAGAGATACTGTTAAAAGTCTAACATTTGCATTATTTTTCTGATTTTTAATAATTATTTGCAACTTTATCATTTGTGACAAAAAATGAGATTCAGTAAAAATATTAGAAAAAAAGAATTACACAACGTAAGACAAACTCTATGGGCTTAATCAATTATTGAATAATCAACAAGAAAAATTAATAAATCATTATTTAACTACATATAATCTAGATTATTAAATAATATTTAGTGTATTATATTAGTTAGTATTTTTATCGCCAAGTGGACTCTGAATCTGATCTTTCCTACTAACGTGTCTACTGTTCCAATTTTACATATCCACTTTTAGACCTGAATGGTTAGCCCTGTAATCATTGAAATCAAATGTCTCTGTTATTACATTGAATAACTGATTGTTTAAACTGATTGAGGTATTGGTGTGAATTGTTAATTGCCGTAATTCCGCAAATTAAGCAGAGTACACTCGAATGTTCTTTTATTAAAAGTAAAATTAGGAGTCTTAAAAATAGAAAACTGCTTAAAAAAATCATGTCCAGTCATTGGTTAAGTCAGCAGAAGAATATTTTTTAATTTCAGTGCATTTTAAAGTGCATCGAATACAGGAAGTGATCCGTAGGTGATGATACAGGAAGTGACCCGTAGGCGAGAATGAAATTGATGTTCGAAAAAAGAAGTGCAGCAAGCCACCTCGTAAAAGTACAAATTCAAACATCGAGTTCCCCGAAATAACGTTTAAAAAGTTTCAAGCCAACATTCGAGGCGACATTCCCCGCGTGCACGCTCTGCTCATTCCGTGAAATTTCGGCGAATAAAAAGCCACAATAGTCCGGGGAGAAAGGAAACTGTAAAATGCATGCGAGCAATCTGAAATCCCATTAAGTCGCGCGATTCTAGCCGCGCGAAAATTCGTCGCCCCCCCGACGAAACATTGCGCGCGCCCCCGATTCGAATGCTTCCGCCTTGGCGCATACGAGGCCAAAGAAAGAGAACCGTGTATTTGTACTTTTTAATGGGTCGACTTTTTTCCCCCGCGCCCCCTCTAACCTTTTTTTTATAACGAGGTCGACTCGCTTATTGCCGGCGCCTCGGGTAATTACTTGACTCCTTGATCGTTCTGTGTACACACGTGCGCGGCGCCTGCGGCCGCCGCCGAGCTGCTGAATGAGCGATACTTATCGTTGCTTCATTTAAGCTTCCGAGAGGCCATTCTTTTTCTCTCAATCGTTGATTTATGTTTTCAAGCCAAAATTGAATAATTAATATCGCGTGCCACGCTGCCAGCCGAGGGTTTAGGGACTCGAAAGATTTATCTTGTCAGACCTTTCGGCTCGAGAAGTGTGTGTAGAGTAAGTAGACGTTGCAGGTGGTTGGATCACAAAGTACAATGTTTCTCCGCTTGTGATAAATCGTACGAAATGCAAGTTCTTAATCTTCTTCGATGATGTATTATGTTAAATTAATAATGCGCATTTTACGTATTGTTCTAATGTATTATGTTACTGATGGGTTGAAAGTAGGAGTAATAAAAACAGTTGTTTTTCACAAATGAATCCTAATAAATTTTAATGTATGCAATCTTTTATCAGTTACACATAGTTTCTCTACAAATCGGTTCTAATAAATAATACATTCGTTACTACGCTCTATCATTTTTAAACGTCTACGCTGCATGCTGAGAAAAAACGTGTTAACATAAATGTTGCCAAAGTACGTAATTGAATTTTTTCTACTTTTCGAGAATATCAGTAAAATCAATAGATCTGGTCACCCCTTTCGTCGCACTTCTCACGCTCCAATTTCTCAGGAAAAGGAGGATGATTAAGAGGGGACTGGCGAATGTCAAAGGCAAGACATCATCGTACTTTGCTCGATAAATTTGCTGAACACTTGCCACCGATACATCACATTACGTGGTGAAGCACTCAGCCGTGCATGATTACATCAAGATGTAGCGCTAAGACATGACGGATGCACAAGTAAAGTTTCGCGAAAGTGCTGATATCACGATTATCATTTTAGAGTTTCTCAGGTTGTCGGTATTTTGTGAACATCGTACTCTTTAAAAAACGTAAATGAGATGTAGATCGCGGAATAATGAACAACTATGTTTTTCACATAATTATCAACTATTAGTTTTTCCACACAGGAATTGAAACCAGCTTATTAAACATAATTAATTCATTGGATTATTTTTTCTTTTAAAAAATCAACATTTTGTGAATTATAAAGTAATTGGAAATATTTGGATGTCTGCTGTACGCGACGAATAGGTGTTCATTTCTAGCGTGAAATTCAATCTGCCATCGGGGTAGATATCTACGTATTATCCTCAAACAGTACGGGAGCTAATACGCGAAATAATTATGCACGGCGACGGATATTCTAGCTCATTCGTGCGGATATTATACGTTACGGCTCACCGGTGCGCTTCGCGTCACGTAACTTGGATTCGCCAGTAGTTTAACCCAAGATAGGCTCTATTTTCATTTACTGCAAAAATATGAATCACTAATAGCTTATCAAATTAATGTCAAAATTATCACAATTACTTCGAAGTGTTACGAAAGAATATGCAATATTATTGAATTAAAGACAAATATATATGCAAAAAAGCGTGGGTCAACTTTTGCCATTCATATTTTGCAAAAAATATTAACACTTTTCATAAATTTCAATGTCGATATTTGTTTCACGGTCACCCAACGCTCACGCATTCTTTTTTTAGCGGTTTTAGATTCTAGTTATTGATAAAGACGGCACGTGCTGTTATTATTCCTTAAAAAGTTCAGCTCTTCGCCTTCTGAATTTGCGTCTGAAAAGATTTAATATCGATCAGTTTTTCTGATTATTTAGATTATTTTGAATTTTTACTACATTAAGTATTCTTGCTGTATCGTATTTTATCTTTAATTTTATTTGAGTTGGATAAATGGCAATGATAAATATTAGTGTTCATCGATTTTGCCAAATTACTGAAATTCTTTTTTTCACGGTTTCTAACATATGTTACAATAAAAAATACCACTGGAAAAATTAAATAGATGTAAAATACGTAAATTTATTTAATTGAGCTAAACATTTTTATACTAGTTTAAAAAAAATCGTAGAAAAATAATTTTCTGATGTTGAATTAAAGACTCGCATTTATTTTAAGTTTGCAACTAATTAAATGCAAGTTTATCTTAAAATTAATATTTTCTTTGAAAGATTATTCAAGCAGACATAGTTATGCAAGTTAAACTTTGTTCGTTATAACGTAGTGAATTTAACAAAACTTTTTCCGCTAGCAAATAGATTAAAAAAGATAAATAAGAAGCTTTATAATGAATTGCTGAATTACATTTATTTCTTCGTGGCTGCAAGTTCAAAGGGGGTAAAAACTTGCGCATAGCATATAAGTTAAAAGAGATACAATTTTAATTACTTCATACCTCAATAAAACTTTTTGAACTTTCTCAAAAATCAAGCAGATTCTCTTCTGCTTCTTCACTTACCTTCTAACTTCTGGAGTTCGCTGGAAAGTTTTGCTGGAACAAGCTTTGCGACCGACAAGTCTGGAAAAATCTTAAATACTCCTATAGTACTTTATCAGCCTTGGCATTTTAAAAAGAAAAATCACTAGTGTACAGTTTTAGGTCACGAAATCTTAATTTTGTGAATTAAGAGAGAATCCCTCAGGCAACCTCTGCGTGATGGATGAAATCGACGGTGAACTTCTTATAGGTGAAATTTTTTTCAACCTTCGCTTATTCTAGGTGAAATAAACTTTAGAAGATTTCCGAGGTCTTACTGTTGTTGATTCGGTAAATCTAACTTTTTCAGCCATCGAGGTCGAGGCGGATACATGTTACAAGTCCAATCCAAGCTCACTTATTCATTAACTGTCAGGAAAAAAGAATAAAATTATGGATTCTGAAGAAACTAGAATTGGATACACCGGAGCTAAAAAATCGATGACACCTCGCTTCATTAAACTTGTTTGCACTTCGCGGTATTCTTTTCTTAAAACTTGATTAGCTAAAGGGAAACGAAGAGTAAAGCTGAAAGACGGGTTCCCGTTTACAAATGTGAAATGTGTTATACTTACATGAAAATCTATACAATAAAATTATCTTTTTATGAATATATTGGATAAAAATATTGATTGAGAAATGGGTTAAAAATTAATTTTTTTAAATAATGGATATTATAAGTAAAATATATTTTTGGTAATAAATAATGAGTTTTATTTAAAAAATTTCATGACTTATAATTAAAGAGTTTCGAGTAATTCGAACAAAACGCGATTTCATACAAAAATTCTTAAAATGCATACATTTCGTTTTTTTACTCATTTAAGGAAACACATTTAAAATGATTACCTTGCTTCGGGGTTCCTTAGGTCAACAGTGATTTTTCGTTACATTGATAAGCTTTGCAAGGTCTACACAACAATCGTTTTACAATTTATCCGGGAAGATTTTTCATCGCCCTTCGCATGGAAACGAATTTGCGATAACAGTGCCATCAATATATTACATTTTCTTTATCTATATCGAAGTAAGTGGCTTACTTACTATCGTATCATACATAAAATATTTTACATAAAGTGTCTTACGATTTGATATTACCTATATTTTACTAGATGCGTGTAGGATCGCGCGCACATCTTGCACCCACATTTTTTATGCAATTAAATGTCCCTATTATATCTAGTCTCAAGAGTCACACAAACATTTACTTACATTCACTTTAGTTTAATTTTTTTTAATAGTCACTTTGGTAAATGTAGGATGTTATATTTTCTTAAAATTTATCGTAAATGAAATTTAATAACAACAGGGACATTTATTTTTACGTTCATTTACTGCAGTCAACTGCACTTTTTATTTTTAAATGGTGAATAAATCATATCTAATTTTTCAGCAATAATTCAATTATACAAAAATAAAATAAACAAGCATTTTTAATTCTGCCAGGGTACACAAATTTTATAGAGGATATAAAAATATTTATAAACAGTACTGAAGAAAAAATACTCTTCAGTTTCCCCATGTTATTGAGTCATAAATTATGTATTACCCATTTATCAAAAATAATCTACGCGTGTGTCATAGAAGAGGAAAATCTCTATGTTCACAGCGACGTAAACCAATATAATAAATCCGCATGTTAACTTCAAGGAATTAATACAATTGAGATTCGTATTGACGCTTCCAATACTCGTTAAATATTCCGTGTAAAGAGAGACTTACATTACTTGTGATCATAATCTTCTCTCGTCATTCGCTGCACGAAATTTGTCTTGTTTTTTGCCTTATTGGCCATGTAATGTTTTCTCGTTTTTTTTATGAACTCTTGGAGAGGCGGCCGTAGGTCATCCCCTATCACTGCCTCTAGCAGAATTGGGCAAGTCTGGAAAAGTGCCGGAGTGGAGCAAAGTGGATTGTTTGTGTTGAACGGTCAATACTTGAAGGTCTCGTTAGGCCTAGCTTTCTCCATCTAATAAGGAAGAACTTGAATGCGATTGCAGCGCCGGTTATCGAGGTCTACCTTTTTATGTGCTTAATTCTAATGCTCATTTTGATGAAATGAAGCAAGGTAGTTGTATTACAGCGATTACCTTTTGTATCATTATAATTTCGCTTCGAATTCTTCCTTAATAGAGGTAGCATATCTTCGTTAGAGTCTCTGTAAGCTCGAATTCGGCAGCGATTATTCTTGTTATTCATTTTTATATCCTTTCTGACATTATCATCAATCAATTTAGAAGATGGGAGCAAATATTTTTTGAACTTACAGCAACATTACATCTTTATTTTTATATTACAAGAGATTTTAAATTTATTAGCGTAATGACTAGAAATTAAAGAACTATTGTCGACAACTTTTATTTACACAGTCATTAAATAAGTCGATAGAAGAAATAGACGATGTTAACTTTCCTATGCGGGCACAAAATATATATGCTTTCATTCAGTAGTAACTTGTATACCCTGAATGAAAACAGACCACTTTCTACTCTAGTTTTTAGAAAATGGTTGATTCTCGCAGGGCAACTGTAACAAAATTGTTAGCAAAACATAACCTAAATCAAATCTTACCCTCTAAGACATTTTATCTGAACTTAATGTTGATAAAATCAAAATAGAACCTATTTATTTAACATAACTGATAAAGATTTCAAGATAATGTACATTGAGCCAAACACTTTTCCTTTCTTCGTCTAGATAAATTTTTAAATCACAAAAAATCAACAATTATACATCAACATTCATTAAGTTTTGGCTAATTACAATATTTATGTATTGATTGAATATTTAATACACACGGGAATCAATTGACAATCCTTAAGAACGCATTAAGCGCACTCCTCGTACCACCGATTTTCTTGAAATTGCTACCTCTTCATCGATGTTTTTAGTCAAATCCTCAAAGAAGTTTAATCGACAGTGACAAAGATTATTTGACAAAAAATGTTATCTTGTAAATTGTCACAATCAAATGAAACCAATAAAGAGTAAATTACAAAAAAAGTTGAATTATTCGTATAAAATTAACTGTCCTGTTAAAATAATCGTTAACTATTCTGTTAAATAATGACGTTTAAAATGAGATTTAAAATGATAATAGTTTAAGTTCCATTATTCAGTCTCGATTATATGAGATAATCAATCACAAACATTTCGAACAATTCTTACTTAACTGTACATTTTATTTTACGTCAATTAAAAGTCCATCCTAGCGACATTTCCAAGTGTTCATATAGAGAATATATTTAACACTTTGATCACATCGTAATAATCGATTCACATCAGAAACTTGATAATTTGTTCCCACTGTTTTAAATTCAATCGACATTCACGAAATTTGTACAATACAACTTGCTGGCTCATGGCAATCGCTAATGTGCTATTTACACTTGGGTAAGTAGTGTAAGTTGTGCACCATTTTTTAAAGCATCTTTGTCCCTTTGCTGATTTGATGGATCTCTCACTTCACTTGTCACAGTAATATTTGATCGCGAAGTCATTGTCACTGTAGTTGTTGACGTTTTACTGATCAGCAGTCCGCGCTCGTTCTCTTCGTCATCGCCGTCATTTTTCGAATTCCCCGATGTAACCATCTTGTTTGACTGAGCTCGCTCAGCATTAGCCTTATTTCTTCGCGGAAATACGCTGTTTTCAAGGTGCAGTGCTGCATTCACATCTTTACCTGCAGCGCACGTACACGCCTTCAGGAAGCTCTTTTTAAAATTGTCACTAAGGAATGCGTATAGAATCGGATTCATTGCACTGTTAGAGTAGCTGAGAAAACCAGCCAATAGGAAGGTAGTGATTGTTATCCTCGACTGGCATTGATTTGGTTCGGTGTAAATTAAAGCCATCTGCGTTAGCCAATACGGGAACCAACAGATAATGTACACTGTAATCACGGTCAACACAAGTCTGGTCACTTTACGTCTAGATTTAATTTTTTCTTGGGATTTATTCTTTGGACCCACGGTTTGTAATTTCTTTATCACCAAGCAATAGAATATAAGGATTAAAGTTAAAGGTATCGCAAATCCAAGAATAAAACTGTATAATGTAAACGTCGTTTGACCACCATGGTCATCTGGCCAATATATGTTGCAACTCATTTGTCCATTTGGCTTCTCCATTGTGTTTGCGTAGAGGAAGATGGGTATCATGAATATAGCACTAGTTATCCAGGCCGTTAGAGATACCATCTTCGAAATAAATGGTGTTCGAAATTTTGGAGAAGAGATAGGATGACAAACTGCGATGTAACGATCGGCACTCATTATAAAAAGGAATATACTGCTCGTAAACTGATTGATGCTCGTTGATGTCATGTAAGCCTTGCACATAAATTTACCGAAGGTCCACACCCCAAGACTCATGGTGGTCACTAAGAAGGGTATACCGACGAGAAAGCACTCGTCGGCTACTGCTAAATTGACGATGTAGGTGTTGGTGACTGTTTGCATTTTGGAAAATCGTAATACCACGTAAATGACAAGTGTGTTGCCCAGGAGCCCCACAATGCAGATGATGGAGTAGAGAATCTGATGGAGCAAGGTAATAATTGGCATGTTGGCTTCGCAATCAAATGGTACAGTATCATTCTGATAGCTGCCATTGTAGGCCAGGTCATACGCGTTTAAAGAAAAGTTGTTCATTGTAATTGTGAATATGTCGGTACAATTGCGTTTGCAGTATTTTTATCTGACGATTATCCTCGACCTCGAGGGATTCCAGGAGGTTGTACGTGGGAGAACTCCTGGCGAGCTTCTAATAGATTCCTCCAACTTTGTTAGTTGCCGTTGAGGGATCTCGTGAATTATTGCGCTGCATCGCCTTATCTAAAAATTTCCTTTGTTTTGCTTTTACGTATTGTGAATTTTTAAAGTATTATAGAATTGGTGATTATCTTGAACTCGAACTTCGGATGCCAGATCGCTAATTGTTTTTCTTAAAAATGCTGATGCAGATCCAACGGCTCCTGAAACAAAAAATAATCATATTTAAAATAACAATAAATAAAAGTCGAATTAAAAAATAGATGTATAATAAATTATTTAAATGATACATTTAGTAAAGGGAGAAAACAGAGCATAGATTTAAAATTTATTCATTTTTGAAGGAGATTGCGAGATTGAGCATTGATTAAGAAGCATCTAAGCAAATAATGCTTGTTCGGGTGAATTAGTACAAACACTCGCTTGGGAACCTTTCGAGAATTACACAGTGCGTAAGCAACCCCATAAAGACACACTCGGCAACACTGTTAAAGTGACGTTTGACCTAGGCTGTCGCGAAACTGTCGCCTGAGAGTTTCCGAAAGGCTGTATATCGAGTGCTTTGTTGGCCCACAAAGGAACTCGTCTGTGTGTTCGCCTTCGCAGTACGCCGTGTCTACACCGACATTGTGTACGTCAAGCTATCGAGCCTCTGAGGCAGTTTCAAATTCACCACCGTATTCACCGAAATGTTCAAGTACAACTTGTTAAGTCCATCTTTCTCTAGTAGAAGAATGGGAACTGTGGATGTATGCTCTGATTCATCTGTACTATTAAGAAAAATAAATCAAAAGTTTGCACACTTTAAAGTTTAAGGTTTATGCGTTGAATATAAAGAAGAATAGGACTTTTTTATTCTACAACAAAATAAGTATACATGCAAAAGTGTGACTTAGAGCACACAGTTTTTATATTTTTAAAAAGTCTAGCAGGTCAATAGTTAAGAAAAGTGTCTTTCAAGTATTTAACAGTTTTCCTGATGAAGCTGCGAAACGAAGCCCGAGGTTCGCGCGTGAAATGTTTAAAAGTCATTGTGCTTGGCACCCGAGCCAGCTCATGTGCACCCTACTCTTACTTATAGCTTTCTTACTCGCGTTGTCCCTTGTAACGAGACGTTCAAGAAAGTGTCTTCTTTTTTAGAAATATGCTTTTTTACTTTCTTATTAAATTTTGTTTTATTTTTTAATATTTCATCAGTTTCAAAGTTATATCATTATTCAAAACGAAAAAAGTCAGATTTATTAAAACATTTGTTATGTATTACCTTTATAATTCTTAAGATAGGATTAGTAATTGTCTATATATTAATTTTGTACGCTTCATTAATTTTCTTATAAATAAATTATTTACTTAAGATTTGTCGCTTTTGTATATACATTTTTTTTCTTTTTCTTTTCTCGAGAATGGAGTAAATGATCAGACGGAAAAACCAAGGGTCTTCTATTGCCAGTTTCGAATAAAGAACGAGTTGGCGAAAGTGGTCCCTGAAGTGTGACCGTTGTCGCGGCCGTTTCTGGCTTCATTTATTCATTTCTTACAGGTACGGTGGCGGTGAGAAATCGTAAAAGGCTGCCCTGGCGCCGGCTCCACCGTGCGTATGCAATTCCTTTGTTCTTTCAACGAGAGTGACGAAAAAAAGTGACAATACCTTTTTCATAGTTTTTTTCCTCCCGTTTTCTTTCTTTTACAAGAGATCTACAAGCGTGTTTATCATTGGGTGCGCTTGGGTAAATAACCAAGAAAACGGAAAAATGTATACTTGGCTTTGCAGCTAGACGTGTGCAAGTGGGAGGAAGAAAATGAACTACTTACATGGAGAGCAAACAAATGGCACCTTAGTACAAATATGAAAAGGAGTCTAAAGTTTCTTTGGAACTTATCGCATTCGCCAGAGTGTTTGATGATTGATATTTTTATCGGATAAAATTATAGGAATTAAAAAAGTTACGCTATAGTAATTATTTGTAAAAAGTTAGGTAATGACTAAAATAAAACTTCTTTATTGAGAAATAATCCCTAAAGAATTGCTCTTACTTAAAGGACTTGTTTCGAAGACGTCGTTCAAGTAAGATCACGTACACCGCGAGGAAAAAATAGCCATTGATCATTCAGCCGTAGTCCATTCACTTCGCCGGTGCGCAGAATTACGAGCGCAGATAACTTTTAACGATTCTCTGCAGCGAGAATGCAGTAAACGAAGTCGTGATGCCGGATATTTTTTTCCACCGAGCCCCGCTCGGGGGCACTTTGATCAACAATCTGCCAGCTGCAAGCGCCGTGGTTGCGGCTCGAATTGTAGCGTAGCAGCCTCTCTGCGTAAAGTCGATATTTTTCAGTTATTCTTTGCGTAAAGCCACTTTTTTTCCTCGTTCGATCGAGATTCGCCCGAACCCGGTGTGCCGATAAATCGGCGAGCCGCGTGATATCCATCAGTGTCGCTATATTTAACGAATCATTTTGCATGAGAAGGTTATTTTACTTTGGATTGGCGGGATCGGGTGCGGCCGCCAGCGGTAGAGAGAGAGTTGTCAGGCTTGATAAGGCTCTTATTGATTGCCAATTTCGCGCGAGTTATTTTGGGGACGTGATTTTAATATTCAAAATAGTCTGGTATTACATCCTGTCCAACATAACAGAGTAGAGTCACTTTGTTAGAAATTAGTTTTAATCTCGATGCAGGCCCCGTACTGACGTTATTATGAACACCGCTCATATTTCTGTTTGCAATAATTTATGCTTCAGATATACTCATTATTTGTGTCCACGTCGAGATTGAATTTAATCCATATTTCAATTTCCTAGCAGATTTCTGCATTTGACATAAGTAAGTCATTTTCCTATATTTTCTTCGCTGTCGGTGTATTTTAATAGTATTACAAAGTCAATAGCTTTTCTGCTACTCATAAAGAGTGATAGTTTGTTAAAACATTGAAAAGTGAGCATCAAAGATAAGAGCAAAGGTACTATCAGAGGTAAAGGCGAACAAGGAGTGTCTCAAACATCCCTTTCGCTTGCGCACCTAGCATGCCTGATTAGCGGTTATGAGAGAGTAACGTCGCCCGACTCGACCATTAAGCCCCAGTGTTGCTTCTCCGAGAAATTCCTATAATGATAATGATGCGGCAAAGAGACCTAATTAATACTATAGCAATTTGCTGATATCTCGTTAAATGAAATCAATACGTACGCTTCTCCATCGTTATTTTTAAGAGACTTCCCGAATGGGCAGTATGAAAAATTAAAAAATTGAATGCATTGTTCGAGCTGCCGCTCAATAAAATCCGAGATTTTTTAAATTTGATGAGTTCTTCAATATAGCAAAGATGAAATATAATGACTCGTTAACTTTGGATGAACTCGGCGTCGAGTCTCGACTTGTGTCACGTGCTTGACATATTTATTTCACGACAGTCTCCCATCACTAATTCACACATTTCCGAACTGCAGCCGTACTTGCTGCACAGTATCGTCCTCTTTGCCCGAGACAGTCCAGAAATAAAGATAAGTCGCTCCGCGAACAACAAACGTGCAGCGTGAAAAAACGGAGAGACAGACTTTATCATTCTGTATTATTAAACGGCGACATCAAGGTTATGCCGTACGGTCGTCGCCGCCGGCGGACTCGTACCTTTTTTTGAAACTCTCCAAGCCGGTATCGATTCGCGCTCTCGTATAGCCACTATCTCCCTCGTTCCGCCGGCGGAGCTTAGGCTGACGAGAAGGAGTGGCGGGCACGTACACGCGCGGACTTATTTCTGGTTTTTGATCTGCGCCCGGGGGTATTCGCGTCTTCCGTGCTCCCTAATTAATTTCCCTCGTTTGCTTAGATCTCCCAGGCGCGCCGACTTCGATCACGATATGCCTTCTCCAATTTCTCTCCATGTCCCTTACGTTATTACGCGTTTTTTCGGAGTCGCGCTATCTCCCTTTAAACGCACCTCTCGCTTTGACATCACTCAGCGGTGTCAAACGAGTCGAGAGGCGATTCTTCAAGTGGCTCGATGACACATTTTTCACCTTCCTATATAACGTAATCGGCGAGAGTGTGAAATTCGTCTTGTGCCTTCGTTTTGTTCGGATGATCAGGGTTCGCACCTTTGATGCCAACCTTACCGAAATTTTTGATCTTTCTTTTCTAGTCACGGAGTTCTTCGAATTGCGGATTGTGGTAGAATAATAGCGTTTTGTTCAATCGTGATGCCTTAAATATTTCTTTTGTCGACGTCGATACGTCATTATTTATTATCCTGTATGTGAATAATTAGCATAATTTTACTTTTAGGAATAATCATTTATTGTACTTAATAATTTTTTCATTGAATAGTAGAACGTCTTAAACAATTAAGTAAGACGTATAAATGAATTTAATTTCTTTCTTTCACTTTCAATTTGGAATTTTCTTAACAGCTGTTTTGCCATATAAAACTGAATTAACAAAATAGCTGCTGCAATTAAATACTGCTGTTATTTCGTTCTCGAATGATATAATTTAATTAAGCTAAGAAAATAAAGTAAATCCACTGTAGCAGGTTAAGAATCAAATTTCATTTAATGATATAGTTTCCCTGTTATATTGACTTTAGTAATAGAATGCAGCTTGGTAATCTTAGATTGGCTTACGGCTTAGACGGCTCTTTTCCGTCTTCTCCTCAGCGCTTCATTTCCCGGGCTGTATATCCTCAGGGGAATATTATACTTTTCACTGCGGCTGGTCGTAGACAATGTCGCGGTAATGCAATTTTATGCGCCAGGAATCCCCCCCCCCCCCCTGAGCGTGCATCCCATCCTGCTCACGTAGAAAAACGCGAGTCTTCGTTCTCTGCCACACGCGGTTATGCGCCCTTTCGCACGTTAATTTCACTCGAAGGGCAGCGAGCGTACGTACCCTCGTTTCCCATTTGCGATCGTCTCGCGTTCAACGCGGTCACTCGGCCCTTTTTCTCCGTGATTACCGAACGCGTAAACATAAAAGCGAGCAGTAGTTGGTCGGCCTCGCTCGAGCTATTAATATATTAGTACATGGTGCACCCCGAAAATGTATTTTATAATTAAGAAGACTTTAGTCAGTCGGACATGTAAAGCTTGTTGCTGACCAGTGGGGAAGTGCATTTCAATTTGTCTCTATCTCCCGCAAAGACGTCTGTTTCTCATTTTATCCGATAAAAGTTCTGAAATTAAGAACTTGTAAACTTGCCACGGGCGCGGGTATTGATTTTTTACAGAAATATAGCTTGATAAGCAGAGTAAATTGAGGTCTTTATTTTTTACGTCGGATTTTTATTCACATAACGGTTAACAACAATTAACCATTTACATTGAGTTGATTTTAAAAGTTTTGCCTATTAGGCGAATTATTAAATTAATTATTTTCAAGCTAGGTATACAAAAATGTTTATAATTCAAATGTTTATAATAAAATTTACACAGTACGCTTTATTTTATTCAAAACTTTTGATTTTTAAAAACACATTGTAAAGAACCGTTTGTTCTCGCAACGTAATTTATTCATGATTTTATTGAATCCGTTCTTGCTTATCTTGATCCACAATCTACGACCAAATAAGCGTAAACGAATTAAGCTTATTTGAAAATCCACAATTTTTTATTTCATATTTTTTCATGCATAAAAGAGTTCCAGTGAAATATATCATCGTCATAATATGCATCATCGAAAATTTATGATGTTTTTGAATTCGTTAATCAATTAATGAACGAAGAATTCAATTTATCTAATTTATTCCTTTCAAGATACGGAAACTAATGTTTCAGTTTGTTAAGTTAACCTTTTTTCAGAAATTCGTTTGCAGAGTTTCTACAAATTTTCGCTAAATTAATGTCTCTCCCCTCGCTCATTTATTTAAGCATTTTCATAAAATGTCAGGTTAATTTTCGAAAAGCCAACATTCCCTAGCAGTTTTATCTCTACAGCCGCAAAATAATATTGCGCTTCTTCCTGCCTTCAACGGCTCATTTTTTTTACCTCGTGCACCCTTCACGCTCGTTTAACCTCGTTTTTTTTTCCTTTTCCACGTAGTTCCGGCCTGTAATAGCGTACTAAAACGAATAAAATGCCCGTACACGCGGGAGAAGCTGCGCCGGTGCGGTAAAACTCATTCGCGGCAGGTGTATAACCTGCGGTCGGCATTTCGCCGTCCCTCACAGACGAGTTAAGATTCACGAGGAGTTCGCGGATTTATTCACGTACAAAGCAGGAAGAAGGCACGCCTAACCAAATGGATCCGGCGAAACGTGAGAGGCGCGGTAGTACTCGTAATATACAAAAAATCACTGTACACTGGCTGTCGAGATGGGAATTTTGCTGTTTGCACTTTTTCTTCCATCTTACTTTCTTATTAGAAAAGAAATAAAATCTTGTTCAGAGAAAAATTCTTTACAAGGCTACAGAAGAGATTGTATTTTAAAGTTTAAATCGCTGTTATGTTTCCTTTTATAATTCGATAATTTGGAAATCATTACCGTGAAATGATTAAGGACCAACACATCCTGTTTTATTTATTTATAGGTATGAAAATATATAAAATCAAAGAAATTGTTTCTTCTTTTTAAATAAGAAATTTCGTTGTATTAGTAACGGAATATGTCTGGTGCGGTGTAGCGCAAGCACGTCGAAATTCTTATTAACGTCCGTGATGGCATCCCCATGGGCTGGAGTTTGATAAGTCGTCGGCAGTTTTCCAGCCAAGTATAAAACGGGGACAAGGAAATATCGAAAGTCACCAAAAATAAGAAAAATAATAAATTAGTCTTTTAAGGTATTATTTGTTTAGAGAATGTTAGAATAGTTACAATGTATCGATTTAATCAAGTACTAAATATTTTTAAGATATAAAATCCATATTTAGGTTTAAAGCCTGTCTGATCTGCATCAAGTTGTTTACTACTTGGATTCGAAAAGTGAATCTGATTATTTCTGCTTATGAAAATAGGTTGACGCAACAGGACTGTGTGCGAGCGAGACCTTGGGTAACATTGACCTTTTGGAGGACGAACATTACGGAATGATCGAATCGCCCTGCGAGATGCAGGAGCAACCCCTTTTTGAAGGAAAAGCCATATGTAGATCGAAGTTACCTCCTCGATTTTTGAAGTACTTTTGTTTCATCTCGTGAGCAGTTCGCAAGCCCCTTCTATCCCCCAAAGGATTCGGCGACTGATTTCAATAGATAAGTTTCGCGCGCGTGGGATGCTCTAGCGAGAGAAGAGGAAGAGGAGAAAAAAAGGGCCGAGTCGCCGGAATGGAGGCGAGCCACCAAACTCGTCAATTCAGCCGAGGAATCCTCCTTTTTCTACTTCTCGTAAACTGCCGGAAGTTTAGCGACGTCAATAAGGATTCCATGGATCGTTTTTCACTCGTCCGCATTCAAATATTGTCGCGGGACAGAAATGGAAAATCAAGTGGGGTCGACTTTCTTTTTTCCCTATCGAAGCCCAACTCGAACGAAACGAAAATCCTTTCAAATACGAAGTTCAAAACAATACGTGGCTCGGATGAAGCTTCAAGTCGCTAGAAATTCCTGCAAAGAATTTCATTCAGGTTCTAAATTTAAACGTTTTTCAATTGATGCAAATGAAAAATTATTTTTCTTAATTGCGTACTTTACAACTGTACAATTGCACAACGATTCAGTTTTAGTTTTATTTTTTATCCATGTCTATAAATATTAGCATGAAGTACATTCAAGATGAAATGTCTATCGCAAAGACAACACAGGGGAAAATTGTATCGTAAACACAGTGCCCTAGCGTTTACCAGTGCACGCGCTGTGCTGCACTTTGTTCAATCAACGCCGAGTACATAAAATCTCAAGGCGGTAATGGGACAAGACACAAGGCGTAGGCCATTGAGTTTATCGTCTGTCCGGAGGGCACGCGTTCGCAGGCACCGCCGTCAATATTTGAAGTCTCGCCGATGAATTGTTTAACGTCCCGGCGCGAAAAACCGTAGGCGACGGCGTCGCGGAACAATGCGCGTAAGCCTCGCGCGTATAAGTCATTAGCATGTCGTTTACAAGCTTAACGCCGGGGAATAATAGCACTGCCCGGGGACAATGAGAACGAACGCTCGTTAAAGTTTGACCGAGCTCCCTTGAATTGTTAATTACTCAAATCTCGGTGCACGTTGATACCGATATTTGTGGCCAAGTTCCAGGGAACTTGCAAATGTCTTCGCAAGTCCTTGGGAGCTTTCAGTTTGAGTTGAAGACCCATTGCTTTTCAATTTGACTGAGGATCTGAGCACTTAGTATTTTAGCCAAATTACAACTTAGTGGCTTCGCGCGCAAGCATAAATTAGCTCTAACTAGGATTTCAACTAGCGCGAACTTTTTTAATTATCAATTTGATATTTGAATGATATATGAAGCACGCGATATCGATTTTAATTCAGCATGAATTATTCGAAAGCAGTCGCATGAAAGTAGCGTTTCGAAGCAACATTTACGGGTTTTTACTCTTAAAAACTTGATTGCACTGGAATAGTGTTGGAAAATAATCGCGACAACAGATGCACGCAATGCCCTGTCAGGTAGGATCAAACGCATCCGCCGCATTATTCAATAGTTTAATCACGCCATCGTGTCGCAAGCTCACGCAGCATTTTTAAATAAGGCTCGCATCATATTCATTATGCATCAGTTACGTACGTGATGCTTATGCGAGGAGAAAACCCGTTGGTCGATGAATGAACGGTCGGGTAATTATTATGCTCACTGTGCAAAAATTGTAAACTTCACTGCAACTTTCTCACCTGCACATTCGTATAAGTGATTAATTTGATGCATTGGGCTATAAATATGAACCGTTATCTGAATTTCACTCGAATAGTAATAAAAGATCACTTTTTAAGATGTGAATACATTTGAGATAAAGATTATAAAATGATAAAATGATTATGCAACATATATAGGTAATGGGAACATTTAAGATTCACCCAATATTTTCAATGAGAAACTCACATTACCGTGTTGAATAAATATTCAATTACAGATAAGCTTTTAGTTTGTTAATATATAGATTTTTTTTTAAATGTTCAAATATCTTATCACTCAATTACGGGTAAATAATTATTTATTCTTTACAACCCCTGACAATTATCAATAATGAAATTCAACAATAATGAAAGGTGCAGAAAATGTAAAAAAAAGGATTAGGTACTATAATCAAATTTCGTTTTTCATTATATACTTGTTTACATGTATTTCTTTAAATACAAAATTCCGTTTCTAATTTGAAGATCGAAAAACAATAAATTAATAAATTGGCAGTCGTACGATTTCTCATAAAAATCTTCATTAAAATCAGGAAAAGCTCTCGGAATATCTATTTAAAGCACGATCTCTTTAGCAGCGCGACTGGTGCAAAAAATTTGAACCGAGTAAATAAAGTACATAAAGTCGGGAATTAAGCGGGAGTCTAGCACGTGTCTGACATCGAGCGATAAATCTACCGTCTGCCGTCCGACAGTTTTCCACTAACGAAGGTATTCACAAATGGTCATATCGATTTCGGCGAGTAAAAAAGAACAATGCTCTCCCGCGGTCTGCATACATATTTATAGCGAAAGTGCAAATCCGGTCAAATTTAATGAGCAACGTGCACAGGAAATCGCAAATCTTTTCAGGCGGAATCGATGTTTACGGATCATGCGAATACGGGGTGGATAAAAAAATCTTTTAATTTCGTGGAAGGCTATAAATAAACTTCAATGCCTTGATAATGATTTGATTGTATAAAGCCATTCTAAAGCTGGTTTTTATTTTTCTCAATTTTTTCGTGCGAAAAAGATGAGATAGAATAATCAATGGTTTTATCGCGAGCGCAGCGTTTGAACGCGCGACAGCTGTTGGAGAATTTTGGGATTGGTGGTGCAGTGTGTGTGTACATAACGAGTTTTTCTCGTTCGACAAAAATAATCATCCGGTAGCGTGGCCGAGCGGTCTAAGGCGCTGGTTTAAGGCACCAGTCTCTTCGGAGGCGTGGGTTCGAATCCCACCGCTGCCAATTTTTTGGATTATTGCTTTTAAAAATTCCTAATTTGTTATAAACTCTATGCACGGATTCATATTATATTTATTTTACGAGTTCTGCTGGAGATATTGTTGAATTTGTACGTTAAACGAATCATTTGAAGTGAATAGTTAATT
Source organism: Eurytoma californica (assembly GCA_035586675.1). Classification (NCBI taxonomy): domain Eukaryota; kingdom Metazoa; phylum Arthropoda; class Insecta; order Hymenoptera; family Eurytomidae; genus Eurytoma; species Eurytoma californica. Next base: position 21,081 of record JAXIUT010008675.1, read on the forward strand.
AGAATTTTGTGGATAATAAAATACACGTACAGTATTTCTCTGAATGAAGATGAATTTTAAACAAAAGATGGTAAACAATGAGCAAATGGAAATGGAACACTACTTTACTTCTTTAAGAGTATTTTCGAGAATTTATTTGCGAGATACTATAACTTACTGAGAGTATTACAATTTATCTTTTGTTTTCATTAGTAGACGTAATTATGCGCTGTAATAATTATACTTTGTAGCCAAACCATTACTTGCAGTAGGTCATTACTTAATTATTCTAAATTAATTAGATGCGCAATGGTTTGAATCTATTAAATTGGAAATTGGCGAGTAAATAAACGTTACGCAGGAAATATTTTCATTTTACCTACACCGTTTTCAACGAAACACGACAAACAAAGTAGCTACTTCATTATATCACAATTTTTATCCGTACAATTCAGATGATTCGTAATAAAAAAGCCAATAATGAAAATTATATAAGAGACACATTATGCTTCTACAATGAAATTTAGTTTCCCTAGTTGATAGTAGAATAACACAATAATGATTACTCACTTATTACATTGAATATACCGATACAATAAATAATGATTCTCGTTTACTTTTTTTAGTACAAGAGAGATATGTAATCAAACTTTTTTTAATATATCGCATATTTTTAGAAATAAAAATTCTTTTTTTATTAACGTGTAGCATAAATTAATTTGAAGTTAAAATATCCTAAAAATGCGAAAGACAAATTTAACAAAACACTTTTTAAACTTTCCAACTTTTGTTTTCTCCGTTTATCCTTTCCATGTTCTGCTTCGCTTTCGTATCCGTTGTCGCTTCCTCGTGCGAAGGATCCCGTTTTCTGAAATGCGGAGTCGCACGGAACTGCAAGTGCAATTGCATTTCCAAGAACGTTTCCTGCATAGGAAATGGTCTCTAAAGTATGTTAACTAACGTAGCTAAGTTTATTTTTTCAAATCCGGGCTCTTCGATGCTCGCGGAGTTTTTGTAATAAAAGTCGAGTTTTTTACGTGAGAATTTTTTTTAAATAGTTGTACTTAATTCCTCATTTAATATATCCTTGTATTTTAATTTCTACACTATTAAAATTTTAACTCTGCCTTGCACCAGTAAATGTAATTGTTTAACTGATCTGTCTCGGTGTTAACAATAAAGTCTTTGGGCATCTGTTCGTATGATATTTCAATTCTATGATTGAGGTGTGTATAATTATTAACATCAAAATAAAAAATTGGATTATTAAATTATGCCAATTTTTACTATTATTAATTATCTTTAAATTTACTTTACAACGTGTGAAAGTCAATGTACACATTATTTATAAGTTACGTCACGCTTTAAAAGTAGGTTAAAAAAATACAATTTTCATTTTGTAAAAAACACTTGAGTTTGAAAAAATATTACAGCTTAAATATACACTGCATAGAGATTGTGTACACACGTGTTCATTTACTGCAGTAAAAATAAAAGTTTACGTAGGAATTAAGTTTAAGATTAAAACTATTACTATATTTTTATTTCTACTACAATTCTGTTCATTATTATAGTAACTTTAGGTATATAGATTATGTGATTACAAAGTTACGCGGATTAATTTCAAATTCTGTATGTATACTGTACGGTGAGTCAATGTTATTATGGTTCATATAAACTTTCGTCGAAATGAAAGGTTTAAAATTATTCATGAATAAAAAATATTACGACCAAGAATAATCAGCTTTATGTAAGCTTTACTTAATAATATAATAATGTGAATCGAATAACTATATAATAAAAGTAATTTTATGTTAATGTATTACTTCAGTTATTAATCGATAAAAACTGATAAAGTAATAAATTGATAAAACTTGGAAACGAAAACTTACGAGTTGAAGGCTAATGAAAAAATGAAAATATAGAGATTGAAAGAGTTTAATAACAAAGATAGAAAGAAAGTGCGCGCAAAGTAGCAAGGAAGATCGGAAACATGAGGCACGAGAAGCTTGGAGGATATTACTTTCGGCGCGCAGTAAAAAGTTAGCAGGGCAAGCTTAAACGTGCTGAGCAATGCGCCTTCGAGATACGTAAAGGAAGAAAAATCGTTCGCAGATATAACTCACGATTTCTTAGGAAAAATAAAAATGCCGCGGAGAAAAAATATTCCGTACAGGTAATAACGTACGGTACGTGTTGATTCGTTCCATTTTCATGAGAACGTGCGCACGAAATCAAAAATTTCTAACTACGTGATGCAACTTCAAAAAGAAAACAAGTGTTACGCGAAAATGTAAGAAATATCAATTTTTTTATTTTTTGTATCCCCGAAATATGACAAGTAGATATGACTTCGAAAAGAAAGTTTCTAAAAGTTTCACAAGTGTTACCATTTTAAAAGTTTTTCTAACAAACTTGATTTCTTTGTGTAATTTTTCTTCATACGTTTTCTAAAGTCTAAACAATTTTTGTAACTTATTTAGAGTCTGAACTTGAGAAACATGGAATGCCTTTTATCATTTAAGTATAAAGAATGTCTTTTAAATTAATGTCATTAAATGGTTTTACAAATTTAATAATATTACATAAGTTGGGTTATATTTAGACACACGTTATGCAAATAAACTTATCAGAAATGGATAAAAGTACTTTTAGGTGACTACATAAAAATAACTTGACTTATTTTCATTAGTGATGCAGTTAAACTCGGTTAAGTTTGATCTGCAGGAAATCAGAAGTCACTTTTGGAATATCAAAGATGGAATATCAAAAAAGAAGTTGAATTCAAGATCATAAAATATTTATATCTTCCACAATAGCATTTACCTTCGATTTACTAACTTGTTTAAACAAAGTTGAACCGAGTGAGCTATTTAGGTACTGTTGAAAGAGAACTATCTGTAACAGAAGTCCAACTAAATTTTGTTTATGGTATAACAAAACAATTCGTATGAAGGTTCATACCTCAGATAAAAACTTATTTAACTTTATTCTTTGTTAACTTGATCCAATCAAAATTCATTTCATGGATATTTAAGTGAATCTATCGAGTTTATTCTATAAATAAATTGATTTGTATACGTAATTTAATTACGTCAGTTTGATAAACCTACAACTTATTGTTTGAGTTGCAAACCAAGCTCCTACATATTCATGAACCGGGTCTGTTTTGTAATTTCATAGATTTGTTCGAATCTGAGCGGTAAATTCGCATTTCAGTTAAGCGTAACATTGCGGCATACCGTCGAACCCTCTTAAAACATCCACCGCACTCAAGGTCCTTCGAAATCAACAAAACAGCGGTATTACCGCCGTTAAAACCACTTTAACTTTCAGAGCGGCGAAAACTTCAGCCGTCTAAATGTCAACTTTTGCCCACATTTTCCGGCCTCCCGAAACTTTTCGACAAACACGCTGCCGAAATTATTCATGCGTCTCGTTCCATCATCGAAAAGTTCGCCTCCCTCCTTGTTCCCCGCGGATTGAGCGATCGGCCGGGCGCCACAATGCGCGCCGCCGTTGAGCCGCATTTACGAGGTTCCCTCTTCCGAGCGGCGGCTCCTCTGTGGGCCGCCGCGTTCGGCGTGTATATGCTTTCGGAGGAAAACTCATTGGAGCATCTGTTTCCTCGCGATTACGTAACTTTCGAAACAATGCTAAGCATCGACCATTATAACGGGCTCCAAATTTCACTCTCGACCGCGCCATTGGCTTTTTGTTCTACTGACACCGATACCGCTCTCCGAATATTTATTTACGATACGAGCTCCATTTTATTTTAAGCTTCATGTTTATTCCAAAAACTTTTGCTGCACAACAATTGCAAGAAAAGTTTTTTATAATGCCTTATTCACGAACGAATATTTGTTATAATTTTTTAAAAGTCTATAAATAACCCATTCCTCACTATTAAGTTCGATCATGGGATTCGTGGGTGTACTCTCAGTATAGAGCAGTCGCGAACTTGACCCTTTTTGCGGTCGCCGACGGCCAGTCGCCGGAGGACCTGCCAAGTTACGCTTATAAGTCAGCAAAGATGCTAAGGGCTATAAGGCATTTTTTCCTCTTTAATATGTACAAGATAAATATTCGACTTTGATAGTAGCGACACGTACGATTAATGGAAAAAGTTCGAACTTCGATCTAACGAACAGTCGAATAAAAAGACTATTAATTTGATTAATGCGACTTTATTAAATTAATGCGATAGTACTTTCCTGCGAAAAAATCAGACAACGAAAAATAAATTGCTCATGGGGCATTATAAATATTTTGACGTAAAATCGAATCATCTTTTCAGAATGGATAAATAAAATGCATCCAAATGTTTCCTTTCATTTTTAAGGCAATGACAGTATTTGACGTTTGAATGTAATTGCTGGCGCGCCTTTGATTACGAAGGAAATTACCGATCGATAGCAGATATTATTCGCGTCGCGCCCAGTGTGGCAACAAATAAATCAGCTTTAATAATGTCTTTTGGATTATTTACGTTTATGAAATAAAGTTGAATGTTTTGTGTATTCAAAACTTTAAATTAAATTTCATTTTACACATTTAACCATACGCGCATTTGTTTTTCAGTGCTCAATAACATTAAATATAGAATAATTATTGAAAAACATTTAGTTTTCATTCTATCAGTCCTGATTAATAATAAAAATATAAATAAATAAATAAACAAATAGAAGTAGTTGCAGATATAGTCGGTTACAACTTTGGCTAGGCGCTGTAACCATGTTTGAGTTTATTTAATAAACTTTATAACTTAACATTTCTTTTTGAACATTCGTGTTAATAAAAACGCATAGTCAGCAGTTGTTTTTTAATCTAATAATTGTATTAATTGAATATTTGTTTTCTTGAATCTAGTACTATATTGAAAAAAAGTTGTAAAAGATTACATAGTTATAAAAAAGTTTTTTTTATTAAAAAATGTTCCTGTACTTTTAATTAATTACAATAATTGTACTACCTTTTTGTCACTTTTGCTGTAATAACTCGAATTAAGGGGATGTGAAACCCTCTTGTAGGAATCTGCATTATCGGCATAAGTATTTTATTTATTATTAAAGATGAAA
>JAXIUT010008696.1:0-32846 GCA_035586675.1 Eurytoma californica
TAGCTACAAAGCTACTATTAAAGCTTCAACGATTTTATAACTTACATCAGGTCGCCAGCAAGCATTAAAAAACTTACATTTTGAATTAGATAAGGAATCTTCATATATTCTCATTGCATCACACACTAGTTTATTCCTGTAATTTCCGTCTGAACACCCGTCGAATCTACAGCCAAGTAAAAAAAAAAGCGCTGGTACCTTCCAACTCGACTGCCGAACTCGCGACGAAACGCAATCGCAATCTGCGTTTCTTCGTCCGCCCAGCGCAAGGCTATCAGCGCGCGCAATCTCGCGCCGCCGCACGTAATGGGCACCGTCGACGCCGCGATGGATCTTTGTCACGGCAGGACTCCCGGACGAGTTTATTAAGACGATCGAGGTAGGCCCAGCGAGCCGCGCCGCCGGCAGACGCGCCGCACGCCGTAATCACCGCGAGCGCCGTGCAATTTCGCCGGCGGGACGCCCAAGACTCTCCTGCACGCGGGGATGCGAACCTGTGTTTTCTTCCTTGCCCCCCCCCCCCCCTCCTTCCCTTCACCCCCCGTGCCTCGCCTCTTTTCTAACGAGGAAATTGAGAAATTTTTTTCTTTGTTCGAGGGGAATGTAAAGAAAATTGAGATTTGCGAGGTCGACTAGAGCAGACGTGATATTTGTAGCGATGAATTAGTGTTAGATGATGAACAAGGATAGCAGAGTGAGCAAAGAAGCTTTAGTAAATAAAAGTGAAAATAAATGTTTATCGATAAAAAGAGAAATGTTATCAGAAAATTTGCATCTCGTCGGTTTTAATAGCAATATGCATTCACAAAGCTGTCAGAAGTTATCATGGTGATCTTGATGAAATTATGTTTTGCTTCAGTATATAAGTACTTAAGGTAAATTTTTTATAATATTTATTATGGAAATTGCGATCTTTTAAGGACGTTGTACTTTGGATCGGTAAATGCGATCATTGAACGGTTCGCATTGTGAATAAATGAATAATAGAATTGACCGGCAGCACGAAACAATATTCATGTTTCTTATGAACATTCTGACGAAAATTATTAATACCGTAATATCATTTAAATACATTTGCATTTATTAATCCATTATTAAAATTTAAGCATGAATAATTAGCACTTTTATATACGAAAAATCGTAAGCACTTACAGAATATATGATAATTGAACAGACTATTAAGTTCTATTTTGGTGTATTAATGATGATCGATAATGGAGCTGGTCAAATGCATTAATTAATTAATTAAAGATTTTGATGTAAAAAGTATTATAATTACTGTTATTGATGAATTTCAATATTTTGATTATTTACATTTACGTGGAAACCATCGGTTTAAATTTTGGTTGAGAAATATTTCACACGATTTGTCAAATACTCAACTTTTTTAGATATAATTTTGAAAGATACGGCGATAAAAAATTTGCCTAGAAATTATTAAAAAGTACCGTGGCCGACATACGAATGTCGTCACCTTTCGTTGGAAGCTCTAGATTGTTCTGTGTGGCGGTCCAAATTGAGAATTCCTATTCAATATTTTCACAACCACTCGCAAATTTAACTACTTCAGTCGACTATTTTTCATTTAGTCTAAATACTAGCAACACCAACATCCATTGACCAGCAAAGTTAAATATTCGACAGTTCGAATTCAACTCCAGAGGGGCATTATAACCGCGAGCGGACGGCGGCCATCATCAATTAACCACGGGGCCAAAATTAGCCGATCGCGTTGGTAATCCGACGCGCACAAAGGCCAAAAGCTTAATGCGCTTACTTAACCGAAATATCGCGCGGGCGAAATCATAAACAGCCCATAGTACATCTTCGCCAACGGACGAGCCGCGAAACAAGTTCCGCATTCCGCACTGGCGAACTCGTTATCAAATTGAGTGGCCGCGAGCGGGAAAACTGTGCGATCGAAGTTTCGCTTTGACACGCCCGTGCCCACTCGATCATTGGTCTTTTATTTCGCCGTGGTGGTTGTGCATGATTGTTGATCACTTTTTTATTGACTGTTGAAGTCTACATATTTGTTGCCTTTCTATGAAGTGCACACGTTGCACTTATTTCAATGTGCAAGTTTTCTAATCAAGTCTAGAATGATTTTAATTATAAATATAGACGAGACATTAGAAACAGTATCTATAAGTATTAATGTCAAAGAGTAACTTTCCACAATTCATCTATCGTATAATTTGAGTTTAATTTATAGGAACCGATCTTATTTTTCACTAATAAAAACAAAGGAAAACCTTCAAGATGGAAGAAAATAGTGTCTGTTTGTTACCGAGGTCTCGTGTGCCCAGAGCAAAGTATCCGTAAGTGGGGATCGACGGGGCGCGCGAGTATTTGCGCGGCGCCGCATCGATTCTCACTCGCGGCCGCCGCGATCCGATCGGAAGGCGGCCGCTATCATTTTTTCTCGCTGTCGCAATTAACGCTCGTGTCGTTTTTCTTTTCGCGATGTGTGTGCTTTTTTTACCCAGCGCTGACGGAAAAAATACGAGTCGCTTTCTCACGAGGGGCGCGGCTACCGTCGCAATTGCGAGCTCGTACTGCAATTTGTTTATGTAACGCTGCCTGTTTTTTCACTGATTTTCTTCAGTCAGTTTCAATTCGCGTGGAAGTTGGTTTTACGATTGGAAAAATGTTTATTTTTTTATGAAATTTTATATTTTGATTGAAATTTTGGAAATTGTTACTTAATGTCTGTTAAAAATGTAGGGAAGGGAATCAATTAATAGACTTATTGTACGAACCATTACTGCAAATGAAAATATTAAACTCCATAAATTAAACTAAAGGGATATTAGTATAATACAATAATTTCATGTACTCGTTAAATACGTATAAATTTACTGGATATGTTCATACGGTCAAATAATTATTAAGCTTTATTGAATCATATATAAACGTTATTTTATTCGCACATAGGTATCGATAAAATATATAATATAAATTCTTCGACAATGCAAAGCTTATGATGAGGAAAATTTACTACATGTGTACCCATTGCACTCATTAAATTTTGATTTAATTCTCCATCAAGCGAAAATGTAGACAAAGTACCATGCATTATAAATACATTGAGTGGGTGATTAAAAAATAAAAAAATAAATTTTACGCGATAATATTATTTCTACGGATTCAACAAATTAAACAAATATTTTTTGACATTAAACATATAACATACTTTCTGTAAGAATAGCAAGGAATAAAAATATAGAATTTTTTTAATAGATAATAAGAAGTTGTAAAACCTAATTTGCAAATTGAAGGACACATTGATTATTGTAACGCAAAGAACAGAAAAAGTTAAAAATTTTAACTCGAAATGCGGGGGAACAGTCGCAACGGTAAGCGGTTAAAATCAATTTTCCTCCTCCCTGTGTACGAGTGATTATTCCCACTCAGCCCCGCCGTACCCCGGGTAATCCCCGCCGGTAGTGTTCTCGCGCGCCAGTGCGCCACGCGAGCGCTTTCGCGAAACCGCTGTTTACCCCGGCCCTCGACTCCCGGCGGATCGATGCGCCGATCAACGCCGCTGCTCTCCGCGACAATCCATGCGCTTATTTCCTCCGGGAGGCGCGCGCGCGAAAATCAACCTTGAAAATCGCTCGCTCGGAGGTGGATCTCGAAGGGGTTCTGGGTGTACCTAATCACTTATCGCGCCGCCGCCAAATCGCCCGGAAAACGAGCGTTTCATAATAGGCCTTATCCATCTCGCTCGCTCTCGCGGGGTAAATTTATTTGCCTTCGCTCCTAATTTCGCTAAGCTCGTGGGAGAGCCGTCGGCCCTAAGCACGTGAGTTTCTCAAGTTTGAGAATTACCCGGGGATGATGGAGCGGGAGTCTGCCGGATGGACTTATCTTTATTGCACTTGTTCTTTCGCAGCAATCTTAATTGCGATTGTCAAATTTTTTTAAGAGATACGTAGAATGCTTTTAATGATTTTTTTTACAAGCGATATTAATGCAGATTTTACTACGGTTGTTCTATAATTGATTGCTCTATCACGTGACTTACGCCTGTTTCACTTAACAGCTAAGAAAATCAATAAATTTATTAACAACTTCGTAATTCTTGTTCTACTCGATTCGTATTTTAGTCCTGCTACAATTATAATTCTATGTAAATATTGTTAAAATATTTATTAGGTTTTACATTATCCTAAAGTTTTTATTTTGAGGAAGAACATTTTAGAGAATTTTTTATCGACTTGAATGCGAACATAAAAATCAATTATTTTCATGTAAAATATAATTATACTTTGAAAATGTGTTGTAGATGTACAACGGTAACCGAAGAATACGATATGGTTGCGTGCATTAATTTACAATTACTTTCTACATTTATTTTTGAGACTATATACATGCAATATAAACCTCCACTTTCCGATATTAAAATACTGCTTTTTTTCATTCCGAATGTAATTTCTGTTTGCATCGATCGAACTTCCAAGAATCGTATTCATTTTCTCCAAAAAGCTCCATTCAGTAAAATCACGAACCTCACATCACTCTACTGCGCAACTAAATCGTCCGTTAATAATTCGCGTCCGATCGGTGCAATTAATAAAACGAACGATCACCGGTTGAAATAAAAAAAAAAAACCTCACGTAAACACCGCGAAAACCAACTTGCCCTTAGTACCGCACTGCGCGAGCGAATCTATTAATCAAACCGTCCGGGCGCTCCAATTTTTTTCCTCGCTCCCGCATCAGCGCCGCATCGAGGAACGGCCTCGGATCACGCAAAGAAGCCTTCCCTTTATTTTTTTTTCACCGACTCGCGTGAAATCGCGCGGGCCCATCTGCCGGGTGTCGACGGAACGGAGCATCCTCCAGATTTCTTCTCGGCCGCGTTTCCCCGACCGACAGAAAGCAGGTCAGATTGAGGGTGGAGATGGTGGGGGGAAGGGGGAGGGGATTACATTTTAAAGACCTCTTAACACCTGACCCCTTTCAAATATTAAGCCGACAATTCGTCACGGGTCACGCGAGCGGCCGAACTTATCGGCAGTATATACCTGTACTGCACGTACCTTTTTAAAAAATTCCTTCCGAAGGAGCGAGCATGCATTATTCATCGGGCGAGATGTCTTCTGGCACCATTCATACTTTATGCCGAACTTTTCGTGCCACTTTCACTGTCACTTAGGCGGGGGGTTCGATATTTTGGAAAAGTTGGTACTTTTAGCTGTGGTCACTTGATTCATCTCTTGGCGGAAGGTCAAAGATCGCGTTTCGCCGATTTACTATACACGGGCTCGAGTTGAATCGTTTAGTAACCTAGAACTTCTGTTTTATTGAAATTTCCAAGTAAAATTTTATCATTTTGGGCTCAGCGGATTTCAATCTCGTTCTTTGCTTCAAATCCAATTAGTTTGTTTAATTAAATTAGTTGTATAGAAAAACGTGCACTTTTTATTTATCAATTAACTTAAGTAATAATTGATTATTAATTAGACATAGTACTCACGATAATTAATTTTTTGATAACACCCCCACTTGTTTCGATCCATTATTATCTACACTGTTAATCGTTCTTACCTTCTTTCATAAAAAGTAAAAAAATTCCACATCGGTAATTTACTACTTTACACAATCCCCACCAAGTCAAGTAAACCTTGGGGGAAAACACATCCAACTTAAATCCCGCGTCTTTGTCTAGCCGACGAAATCAAACATTCGCCTCTCGAGATGTCTAGAGTCGATGCCTCGCGGTTGGAATTCGATCGACCTGCGGCGATCGATGCTGATCATCGGCGTTCGCGTGGGTGGGATCAGCGGCGAGGTGCACACTCTCGGGGGGCGCGTCTGGGTATTGTCTGAGGCGCGGCGGCGATCCACGCGACCGCGGCAGCTACGATATCGATTCCCGGCGAAACGCGCTTTTAACGCCTCGCGTCCTTGACCCTCGAGCCCTCCGCGGGCGCAACTGCGCCGCTCGCACTGCCGCGCAACTCTCCCCCCTCCGAGAAGGGGGTTCCCGGAATTTTTTAAGGCGGGTTGGAGCGCCGGGGTGAGCGACCGGTTTTCGGGCTTTTACGACTCGCCTACAATTTATTTAGAGGGGGCGAGCATGCTTGTTTACGTTCGGGGAGATCGTTTAAGTGAAGCGATTGTTGCGATTGACTTTTTTTGCGAGAAGGTTTATTGGTCACGTTTAGGGTTGTCACGACAATTAAGGGATGGAAATGGCTTCTTTTGTGTTTGAAGGAATGCCCAGGGAATTCTAAAGGTCGAATTAAATTTTAAAGGCGATTTGTTCGAAGAAATCTTTTGTTTCTTTGCGATTTAATTTTTTTTAAATAATAATTTTTTTTTAATTCACCTTTTATTTTTAATAAGGTCATATTAACCAGAAGTATTCTTGAAGTGTTGACAAAAGTATTTTTGTAAGCTTAAGAAGATTTAAAGAAAATAATATAACGCTAAAGTATTTAAAATAAATTTAAATTAATCTTATTAATATATTAATAATTCAAAATTTTTAAATTCATTTGCATGCAAATTCTCTTGACATACTCCTGTGATATTCAAGTTCGTATTCTTAAATCTATTTTTAGTTAACTGTGAAATAGGCATTTTCTAAAATTTAAATATTAATAATGAAATTTATTATGAATATTAATAATTCTGTGCACATTATATTTGTATAAAAACTATCACGGAACTTCATAAGTATTAAAGCAGCTCTGTTAAAGCTTTTATGAAACATCAGCGCATTCGTTAGCATTTTAACGCGTCATAAACCGGCGGAAAGTTCACTTCGCAAAGCAGCCCACTTCTACGCGATCTAAATTAAAATTAGCTTTTATATCGGGCCGTAACACAAGATAACCCAGTTGCCCGGTGACTGCGACTGCGCAACATTAGTCAGGCGTTGTCCGAGCGCGCTCCGACGAATCTACTTAGAAGCCTGATTTATTCCGGCCGAGATTTAGATGATTTTACGGCCGACCTTTGGCTGTCCAATAAATTCGGTGTAAATTATGCACCAAGGGGTTTTCACGTTAATTAATCAACATCGTACCGTCAAATCATCCGCGCGTACGGGAAAATTCGATTTCGGCCCCGCCGAGGTCGGGGGGTCAGCGCGAAATAGGAAGCGCGGAATTCGCTGACGCACGCCTGCGAACGGGGAATAATAGGGCGTAAGTAATTACGTATCCTCTGCTCCACTTCGCCCGAGGCGAAAGTAAATTACTTCTTTTCGACGGGACTCCCCGGGGCGCTGGTACTTGGATAAATTTACTCTAGACTGCTCCGCTAATGCTCCACTTATGAAAAATATCTCTATCGATTTCCTTACTGTGTAGAGGCGATCGCTCTTCCTTTTTTTGTTGCTGCTTATTAGAAACTTAGACTGGTTTCGGTAATCCTGACACGGATTTGCCCAAGTTCATTTGTTACGTGCCAGCAATGTCGATTGAATGATTAAGGAGACGATTTTCATAATCGTTTCTCGATAGTTAGCTCTAACTAAACAACTATTAGTCCTTCATAATCGAGCTCTATTTAGAATTGATTTTTCTGTATTCAACAATTGCAACGGAATAAAGACATTCCAAAAAAAAATTGATTTCTTGGATTCAATTTATTTTTAAATTGCCTATACTACTTACTTTACTTATCGCTGTTTTAGACTTTTCACACATTTTACTATTTTTTAACCCTTAGCTGCCACATTTGCATTGCGAAATGGCCATTTACTATTCTGACTTAAAAAAAAATTTCTGAAAAAAATAATTAGATATTTAAAAAAACGTTAAATTTCTAAAAAAAAAAAGCTTGTAGAAAATGACCACAGTGTGACAGCTGAGGGTTAAAAATGAAATAAAAACTAATAAAGCTAAAATGCGACATTTCCACAAATATATTCTCAAACAATCAGTTTATCACAGATAAAGGATCGTTTCTATACAAACAATTTACACGCAATATGGTACGTTTCTGTGGAAAATCCCCACCCGTTTGATAAAAAAAATGCTTTGACAATAAATCTCTCAATTGTAGTTGGAAAAACAAGTAAATATCTACTGTCATCCGGATCAGCGCTAAATAAAATGCCCCGAGCATTAAAAATCCCCTGCGAAACTATCGTTCTCGCAGGCATGCACTCGCAGCGCGGATGACTGGTCAAAGGTGGAGCGAGGCTTGTACTCACCGCGAGCTTGTGTCGTATCCGCGGTGTCCTCGACTTCCTCTGGGGTAGGAGCACCACGACGTCCTGGTCCTTGAGGCGGGCGTCGACATTCTTCGAGTAAACGCTCGAGGCGGTGGAGGCCGTGGCCGAGGAGGAGAGGCTGCCCGAGCCCTCTGCCCCCGCGTACTTGGAGTAGGCGACGTTGGTCACCCGGTTGCTGCCGCCGTACGACACGTTGTGGGTGTTGTTCACCTGCGAATTCAGGGGGGCGACTTCAGTGCTCGGCGCGTTCTTGGTGCATTGTTCGCGAGCTCGCTGGCGGCCATCGAGAGACTTAGGCAAGTAGTTCAACGTTTTTGGGGTTTCCCGGGGGTGACGCTACGCGAAAAGTAGGTTGCTCGAGAGGGGCAGTCCATTTTTATATTATTTACTTATGGTTTAATTTTGGTATGGACATTATTCTTATTTTATTTTTAAAGTAAATGTATTTATAATACCCCTTGTACTTATAAATGTTTAAATTTGTTGGTATATTTTAAAACAACGCATAAAGCTTATAATTATAGCGAATAATGTTTAATTTATAATAATATGTCAATATGTTTAAATTATGTAACTAAAAATATGTTTTCGCCACCCGTTCGCCGAAAGTCCAATTTCCTTCCCGGCGCCCCATCGGGAGTTTGTACTTTCGGCTCGCTGTTGGTGAAAAATAGTATACATACCTAGCCCTGTATAATAAGAAAGTCTGAGATCACATGTTTGTGATTACATGTGATCTGAGACTTTTCTTATTATACAGGGCTAGGTACGTAATATACTATTAAAATATTTGATACCAAAATTAAATGTTTTTATGAAATTTATATGATTTCTATAGATATTAAATAAAGATAATCCAATAAGCTTTTTTGAAAATGATTGACAATGATCTCCAACATCGTTTTTCAATCTTTCGGTAAGTGCATACTTTATGAAAGTAATAATTTGTTAAATATTATAATTGTAAAGTTGAAAATTATTGCAAAAAATTTTAATTGACTGAGCATTACAATATCTATGAATTCTGAAGATTTGTGAAAAAGTTATTTCTATTTTTTACACCGCGATGCTGCATTCTATTATTCCTTTAAAACTTTCAATCTGATGATTCAAGGATTCATGTGAATGGAATCTTTAAATAGGCATCGGATCCCTGGTGCGCACATTGTTTACGAGCTATAATGCGTGATTTACATTGGATTATACATGTGCTTCTAAGTAACTTTTGCGGGCTTTATGGATTGTATAACCGGCGACTAAGAAGCTATGTACGTTCGTCGTATGCACCTTTACGTTGTATTGTTAACAAACTTTTTGTATTCATAACTGCGGAAATTAAAAGTTAACTTTTCGCGTCACCGACACTTTAAAATAACTACAATTTATAATTAGCCGACGAATAATGCGAAAAGTGAACGAACGCTAAAAAGAGGTCTGTTTACTTATGTCAATAGTCTCTAGAAAGACTAATATGAATGTTCTTATGATGTAAATTATAATGATTTATTTGTCTTGGACAAAAATAAATCGTCATTTATTTTTTGGAAGTAGTAAAATTTGGCTCTCATGAATTTTTCCATAAAATTTATGATAAAGATGTAGGAGAACATTGTGGAGTAATCGTCGCTACAATTCTTATCATTCATACGTGATTCCTTGTAAACATTTCCGTCATTCCGTCAAAGATGGCTCCTATGACATATTCTTCTGCCATTATTCATTGATAATCACAAATTTTACTTAATCGATAACTTCCATTTCGATTAACAATGCATCAATATATTGTAATCACCTGCACAAGAATATGACAAGCCTGAGAGGCGATCTGGAAAAGGCCGTCCTGTAGATTTCGTCCGGTGTGGTCGGTGTTGGTGTCTCGTGCCGTTTTGCCCCATCCGAAGAAAGACATGTTGCAGCGTCGAGAGGCTCCAGTGTCACTCGGCGGCCCGCTCAAACCTCATTCGCCGGGCGCGGCCGCGCTCGCACGGTCCCCGCGTCATTATTTGAAGCTCCTCCTGAAAGTCGGCCCAGTCCTCCCTTCAATTCAGCGTACATCCTCCGCCGTATCGTGCGGCGACGACACCCCGTATGGGTGAAAGGAGGCCGGGACGGTGCCGATGATCGGGGGGAGGGCCTAATGAATCCGAGTCACGCGGCCCGGCGAATTCCGCGGGCGTGCGTGCCTCGCCGATCTCCCGGCTCTATCGTGTAATTTGAGCGATAAGAGAGAATTTCTCGGCGAAAGAAAAATACGCGGCACGTGTCGGCCGGAATCCCGTCGCTTCGGACAAAATGACGGGGTGCGCGAAAAAAAAGTGTGCCTCGGAATGCAAATGAGCCTGCGCAGAGCGTTGCGGATGTGTGTCTCGCTTTGTGTTTGTTTTCTTTCTTGCTTTCTTTCGGGGTTCGCGGGAATTCGAGGGTTCGGAGCGTGCCGCGTGCGAGCAACGTAAACGGTTTTGAGATCGATATAAAAGTAGTTGGATTTTACCAGGTTACCGTCGCAAGGGTAATAAGAGGCTCCGGGCCTTTTAAATGGAAGAAATAGCCAGATAGTCGTTCGTGACGAAATTACAATTACCTACTTTACTCTAATAGCTTTAAAATCTAGAACTGACGGATTAAAGTAATAATAATGTTGAAAGTGGGGTATTTTCTTGGAACGGAGTAGCCGCCTGAGACGCGTAAATTGAGCTCAAATCAATTATTGGCTTACCAGACGATGAATTATAAAATTAAACTCGCCTTATCGTCGCTGCAATACTGGAATTCTTGAGGAACCCTGAATAAACCGTCTGACGATTTATATTTCCACAACGAATTTATTCTCGTCTCCAGTCTCATCAATACCCCAACGTAGCGAGAACGCCACACGTGAATTTTAAAAACAATTTTGATATTCCACTATACTATTGGATATCGCTTTGGTTGGTCGCCGGCTCCGCACGCGCCCTCACGAAAATCATAAAGATCCCCATAAACCAGAGAATCTAATAAAGCAATTCCATTTGTTTCGAAACTCCCTCCCTCGAACAACCGAAAAAAGAAACGCAGTTTCTTCCATCACCAGGAAGGAGATTATACCCACGCCCATTTCCTCGCAAGCTTCCTGGTAGATATTCAGATACACATGGTGCACGATCCCGTCGTCGAATCGATTCCATCCCGGGGTACCATACTCGTGAAAGGTCTCCGTCCTCGGCGTAATGCGTCTCTCCTTGAATAATTGCGAAGTGTATAGGCGCTCGCGACGCGCCGATTTTTCCTTTTCGCGTCCGAGGTAAGCTATTACCCGAGAGCGGACTATAAGGTGCGATTAAACGAAAGCGCGATCCGTGCCTTCTTATGAATTCTTCTTCCCCCCCTCGAGGCTTATGCCTACTTCGGAGTCGATTAGCCCGCCGAGTCAGTAATGCCCGAGCGCCACTGTTAATGAAAGCCTATTTTACTTATATCTCAGGACGAAAATTAAACACATGTTTTACGTGTGCTATGTTTGATTCTTTATACGCTCGAACTGGGGTAATCGTAAATTCGTATCGTGCTTAACGCAGAATAAAGTGCCGCTTCAATATTTCAAAGTCCGCGGTCGCTTGATTACCCCCGGTACATTTTATTAACGACGATAACACGTCGCGGTCTCTTGTGCAAGTACTGTGTAACTTCGGAAGGTAAATATCGCGTTACCTAGTTTTCTTCGCTCCTCAAATTACACAGCGCAATAAGGGGTTGTCGGAAAATTTTCAAATTACAACGCGATCCTCCTTTCGGAGCCGAAGCGAACTACTCCCTCATGACCCAAATGGCTCGGCGTGTGTCAACGTCATTCTCTAATTCTATAGGGCGACGGCGCGCACGCGAAGCGCGCCCAGTATAATTTCGAGTGATATCGCCTCGCGTTTCACCGTCTTGGTCGTGTCGAGCGTCGCCTTCACCCCATCGATGCTTCGTGACACATCCTGCGCTCGCTGCGAAAAAAATCCGGAGAGCAGCGAAACTTCGCGAAACGAAACGCGTTGTCATCACCGCGTGAAAAAGGGCGAAAGCACGAGCGATCGATGGGCGTGCGCGTAATCGAAGGGTGGTCGACAAAACGGAAGCGTGCCGGAATACATTCGAAGAAGCGCCGTACAGGTCGGTGGTATACTCACTCAGCCTCGCAGCCCGGTGTCAGGTTACCCGCGAGCGCCGCGCAAGGTCCCGGAGTCGTCGCTCCGCGCTCCGACGTGCTCATCTCCTTCGGCGAACGGGCGATTATCTCGTGCGCGCCTTCGATTCCGCAGCGGTGTGTATGCCTCCGACGGGGGACGGGAGAGAGGCGCGTGCACCACGGCGTCCGACAACAAGTGGCGAGGGCGCTCCGCGCCGACTGAGAAAGAGAGAGGCCTGCGCGCGCGGCTCAGGTGTACACGCCGGCGGCGCTCGGCGTAGGTCGGCCAGGGGGTGGCGCGCGAGCGAGAGGGAAGTAGGCGCGCGCCACCTTCGCCTGCTGGCGCGGACCTGCGCTGAGACGGGCGTGCCGCCCGGCGACCTCGATACGCGCGAGCCCCCCGGTCGCGTCGGTTAGCCCGCCAGGGGGTGGTACGAGGCGCCAGGTGAGCGTGCGCGTGAGACTTCGCGGAAGTGAATTTGCCAGGCTCGGTAAACGGGGAAAGACACGCGCGCCCCGCGACCTGAAATCGAGGCGGCCTCGCATCCCCCTCTCTTTCTACTTTGCTTCCTCTTTTGTTGCCGAATTCGACCGATACAGGGGGAGGATCTTGATGGGAGTTTGGGTACTTGATTGCTGTTTTTATTTCTTGAGAGCACTTATTTGAAATTTTACAGTGAGCTTTTTTGAGCTTTTAAAGAATCCATAGATCAAATTAAATAAGAATGTTATACTTAGAAGAAGCAAGTAATTGATTTAGTGATAATAACTTATACTATAAGTTATTGATTCATTTTAAACTAATAAATTTATGTTCGATTTATTACCATTGATGGAAAATTCCTTTTTTTTTTGTTTTATTTTTCTATATTTAACGTTTAAATAAAAACTACGTAGTTTAGACATAGACCGTCACCCCCTCCTACACTGACCACGAAAATAGCGAATAACCCTAACAATTATAAAATAATTGTTCCTCTATAATATTTTCTTTTTCTAAATTTTTAATTTTTCGTATAAGATTCTATAAGTAACATGTACGGTACATCTTGCACCGTTTATAACAGCTTAAATAAGGCTCTACAATTATATCTAAATCTGAATATAACTATAATTAGATTGTAAGTTGTAAGGTGAATTATTAAAAATTACACATTTTCTAGGTTTTCTACTTCTCATTTTGATGTTTAAAAATATTAAAAATATAGCGTAAATCAATTTTCTATAATTATTAATTAGTTATACTTATGTTTATCGTGACTACATACTATATTTCATTCACGGGTAAAATTGTTAGGCAAATGTAAACTGCATTTATAATACATACGTATATTGAAGGAAATTCGACTACGTAAGTTTTTTGCAATCAATAACTTATTATTCATAATGGTGCACTATTTTTAGCGTTTTAACAACAGCTTGCAACCGGGTCGATTCTGACCTAACACATCACATCTTTTGCAAACAAAGTTTTGTAAATTCAACATTGATGCATATTAGTTTACCTTTGTTCATAAAAAATATAATACCTATCCCTATAATGTCTAATAAATATTCTTTTTAATTTTTCTTCCCAACTTCCCATCGTATATATTTTGGACTGATTCATGAAAAAAAGACTTTCAAACTTAAGCTACTTCAATAACTTCTCTGCGTAATTGAACTAATGATAGCAAACTCTTACCGACCGAGCAACAGAATACATTTAGGTTCATAAAATTTGCATAACGATAATTAAAAATTCAGATAGTTCAGTAAAAATTATGAAAAGGATCTTGAAATTACTTAGTGTTCATCAATTTTTTTGTTTTCTTCTGTGATAATACTTGGAAATGCGTGTAAATATGTTTGAGATGAACACGAGCCATGTTTACGATGATCGCTTCAAACTAACAATAGCTGGTAAAAGAACTGACAAATTGATCAGCGAGTGAAAGAGTGGACCACTCGATCCAGTAGGTTCAATTCTGGGTAAAAAAAAAGAAAAAAGAAAAAATGTATAGAAAAGAAATAGTATAAAGATAGATATTATTATTTAAAAGAATTATTAACACTATTCCAATTCATTGACTAATATTTCAATAATCAATAATGTCAATTAGTAAAATAATTAACATGTTATTTATTCAAGTAATAAATCCACATTACATGTTTCATTTACCCAATTTTCATTACTGAATGGTGGTAATACCTTGATAGACATAATTAAAAAAAAAATTATTATCAATATTTTAGCAGTAATCTGAATTGTTACTTAGTGCTTTATTCCGCAAGTACTGTATGGAATTAACGAAGGATTCACTTTAGGACTACTTAAACAGCTTTAATAATATTCCAATGCAAACGAAGCGAATTGTACGTTCAGTTATTGCCCGGATTATTGTTGTTGCTTTATGTGATCACAGGAAAAGTGTAAAATGATTATTGCATAATCCTTATAATTTTTAAATGAAACAAATTTAAAAATTATTAAAATTTATTTTATTTGACATATCGATGGATGACGCAAAAAAGATAAGACGACAACGAAACGCCTCGTTTTATTTATTAAGACACACACATATATACATATATGTTATATTAGTGCTTTATAATTTAAGTATTAATCAAATAAGCAGATACATTTTGTGAATCAAGCAGTAAAAATTTCAATCAAATCAGATTTGCGCATACTCTAATAATTTTCGGAATTTCTATTTTCTAATTTTGTTTTACAAAAATAGCCAGCCATTGTAATATTTAAAGACATTCAAAGTGTAGACGTTTTCTAATTTATAAAAATCCTATTTGCACGCTCGTCTTCAATCTGATTGAATAATTGAAAAGGAAATTCTTCAGAACGACGATCCGAAACCATAAATTTGCCTTCCCGGTAACCTCATTCAATAATTCGAGAAAAAAAAGACAATAAATATAGAATTCCGTGCAACAAACGTAAGGAACGCAGGGTGCGGGTCGATATTTTAATTTTTCAGACCGTGAGCGCACGACAGCGAACCTGGGCGATTTATGTATTTTGAAAAAATTCGCCGGGCAGGGCGCTCGGCCCCATTCCAACTTCGTTTTTCATTGCGCTGTAATCATGTTTAATCGGTGGGACGTTGGAAGTACACCCGTGACATCCTGTACATATTACCATACGCAGTTGTATGATGAGTTCCACGTTGAAAAACAATCAAGTAATGTCATTCCATTAAGCATATATGAAAAGGTTTAAATTTTCAGTTAAGTATGATTTCGATATGCAGTAAGCGCGTATTGAGCGCTTTTAAAATATTCCTTTGTTCTATTTGTGAACTACATTAATAATGGATGCAAAACTGTGGAAATGACATAATATATCGATGCTTTCAATAAGCAAATTCAATGAAAGTAATTTTAACGTGCTATAATTGTTAATTTACTGGAGAGGCATTCAATGTCTACATGTTAACCACCTAAATCTTAAACTATTATCGTAATCGAGGCTGATTCGAATATTTAACATTTTGACAAGTAGAATTTTAGCATATGTCAATTTATATAAGTTTGTGTTGTAAATAATAAAAAAAATATTTATGTAATCATTTTCGCAAATTTCATGCAGAGTACTTTCCGTTCGTTGGAAAATTCTCGAATAAAGAAGGTCAAATATTTCACCAGCATAAAGCCGGGTTTGAAATATTATACGCAAGGATCCGCAGATTAGTGCGCGCATTTTGTCGCTGTTCCCATTCTGAGCTTACACAAAGATATTGTAGCGTCCCTTGTCCGGCAGGAAGATGCTGAGAATGAAAAATAATTTATTGATTTATAAGTCTCATTTTAATTTACATATGTATGTGGACATTTTTTTACAATATTTGCAAAAATTTAAATGATAAAAATGATATTTTTCTATTGTTAAACACGCTTTTCATAAATTGAAATATTATATAAAGGTATGCTGAAGTAAACTATATTGTGAATTAGGCCAGAAAACTTTTGATACTAAAATTATAATTACGGTCCCCAAATCGCGAGTACAAAGTTTTGATTCCTCAAATTAATCATAAAATTTAATATTAGGTACTATTCTAATATGCTACATAGACGGGTTTAAATTTTGGTAATTATATTTACAGTAGCATAACTGCGAACAGTTTTGTAAGTTGTGGATTATTATTACTAAACTTTCAGTTTGACTATGATAATTAATGATATTAAATTAAAGCGAACCGGGCTTTTAGCACTCTGCTATATTTTTGCTCGCTTTCCACAATTTTACTCCATACTAGTATATATGTTTTATATTAACAGTAATTAAACTAATTTATGAAGAATAAGTGTACTTTTTTCGCACATATTTCAAAATGTACATACTTGCCCTCCTGTAAAATATGAATTCACATTCTAGCGCATGACAGAAAAGCCTGTGAAGTGGCGATTGCGCGGATCGTTCGCGATTCTCATTAGCCATTAGGTAGGCTGCTAGCGCAGGCTGTCGGCGCCGCGGGGGAGAGGACTAAGCGGCCGTCGGGACAAAAAGACGCTCGAGCCGGCCGACATTAGGGGCACGCGAGCCGAGAGATGTGGGAGTTACGGGGCCGAGGGCGGATTTTGCCGGGCGAGCCTCAATTATATGGCAATCAAGCCACCTCCACCGCGAGTCCGCTCGATCGCTGACGCTAGGGAGGCGAAAGAGACTTCCGCAAATAATTTTTTTTCTCGCTCCTCCCGCACCCCACCAGATGAGGAAAATTCGTGTTACGCGGAGGCTTTATGAGCTTTATGGATAGGGGGAGGGAAAAAAGAGAAGATGTACCGGGGATATTTCGGTTCTCGTTCCTACCGCGGCTTCTGTTACGCTATACTGGAGACCGTACAGAGGATTGACGAGCTTTCCGGAGTCGAGGGAATGGTGCTTCTGTTTGAGTTTCGGGCTTGGCTTTAGATTGAAATCCCTACGATTGCTAGTGTCATTTGTGTCAAATTGATTGTGATATTATTTTTTTTTTCTTTTTTAGAAAATATCGTTTTTGCTCTTATCCTAAAATGAACAAAAATTTCACATGTACGTTTTAATAAATGATAATACATTATATACAC
This sequence comes from Eurytoma californica, assembly GCA_035586675.1. Lineage (NCBI taxonomy): Eukaryota > Metazoa > Arthropoda > Insecta > Hymenoptera > Eurytomidae > Eurytoma > Eurytoma californica. The sequence goes on from JAXIUT010008696.1 coordinate 17,415, forward strand.
ATCATTCAGAATAATAATTAATGCAGCTCTGGAGAACATAACATATTAAAATAAATTATTTTAAAATAATTGAAACTCATTATTAGGAGAACATCAGTTTTTTCGCAAATTGAGAAATGAAGCCCGGTACATTTAGTTTGATTCAGGTTTTACCTGTTATTAAGCGCATATCAATAGCTTTTTTTAATCCGCCCGACAAACTACAAAATACCGATCAAAGCGCGTTACTGTCCCTCTTATATACCCCTTGTTTATACGACTATACAGACGTGTCGTGTGTGTCTAGACTGTACCTTCATTCTTCCGCCCTTCACGTCGCGTTGCGCTGGCTTTTTTCAAAGAGTCGAGACTGCGGAATCTATCTGCAATTGTCGCCTACCGCGACAATGGGATACGAAGCCTCGGCACTGTCTGCCCGTCCCTTGTTATTGATAATTTGTGCTGGAATTGCCACGTAAAGTGACGAGCGGAAAATGCGGCGCAAGTGGGCCGACGCACCGGCGCCGGTATATGCTAATTTCACGTGCTGAGCTAGTTCGCGCCATTATTTTTAGTTGGGTAAATACGTAAATGCGGATGATGTTTTGTTACGTACATTTTAGCTTTTAATAAGGGTGATGAATTATAATGAAAAATTTCATATTATTAACACTAATTATTATTTTCCGACGGGCAAAAGTTTTGAAAATATTCTGTTAATCAACGATGATTAAAAAGTACTTTGATAAAAAAATGTTATGATTTCAACTAACAAAATTAGAATATTTTTAAAAAACATAATATACCATTAACTGTTACAGAACAATGATTTTTTGTTACATTTGAAAGATAAATGAGTCGGGGTATGATTTATGAACCGTTGATAATGTTCAAAGCCCTGTTTTATCAAAGAAAGAGATGATCCAATCAGTAGCTGATTTACGAGACTAAAAGTGCTTTGCTTCGATTTTACGCTGATATAAACAGTGTAAAAATACTTAAATTCGTCAAAATTAATATATTAATAAATGTCTAGCTAAAGTTTAGACCATTATCGTTGTCCACAACGTTAGCCGATTATTGCTAAAATGAATATCAAACAAATATTTTTCTTATAAAGTGAATCCACCAGTATGATAAAAAATTTGATAAATAACTGATACACAACACAATAAATGGACATCTTACCCTCGCGGTTCATAAGACTCTCATAATCCATCACAGTCTCGTGGAAAAAGTAACCAGAAATTGAAGACTTATCCGAGCTCGATTGCAGTCTCCGCCGTCGATGTAGACGTGGAATCAATTAGATTGACGTGGAAATGAAATTAAGAGGAGCGCCGTGGAGCAAAGAGAGAAAAATCGATCCGAGCGGAAGGGTGAATTTCGCGATGGACATGTACCCGCGCCGGATTAAACGAATCGCCATCGATCAATCTTCGAAGGCGTTCGAACTTGGAAGCAAGCTCGGTTGCATCCTGCCCAGGGGCAACATAGTCCCGAAAAGTTCGCCTCCTGTTTCGCCGGTTGTGTATACGTAGAAACGCGTTTTATCATTTCCTAGCGGTAGAAAAGAGGCTACGCGCCTTTCCTTTTCGTTTCCTCGTCGTAAAACGCATTAACGCGAAGTTTGATTAGCGTGAGCGGAGGTGTTTAAAAAATCATGTCGAAGAAGTTTTCGACTTTGAGAGGTTGATTGATGATGATGTTTTGATGTTTTATGGACACTGATGATCTATTTATTGACTGCCTTGGAAAAATATTAGGGTTCAAATTATTTATAAATAGATTCAAATAAAAAAGAAAATTAGTTGAAGGATTCGTGGAATCAATACCTATTAATTAGAGAATTTACATTAATTGTTTGACAAAATTTAATTGAGTATTACAAAAAATAGCTGGTGCTTAAATATTCATTGTAAATTAATTGCAACTGGACTGTTGCTCTTATTTTTAGGTCAAAACCACTCCTTCAACTGTTATTATTTGGTTTAACTGTTGTTATCCGATTATTTTATGTCTATGTAGTATCGGTAGTATTAACCAAAAAGTAATTTATTGCTATAGTGTTAAGTAGTTTTTAGATCTATGACATTCTGTGAACAAAGATTGATACAATATTAATAAAAAAAATGAAATGACGACAGAAATGCTTAAATAGCTCAATACTACCCTGTAGGTGAATACTCAGCACGGGCGAAAGAAAGGCGCAGCCTCGCAACCGGCGCGCGCTCGCGTTCAATCGCGTGGCCATCGTCGTCGGAGGTGAATAAAAAGCCGCGAGTGAAATAGATGAGAAAAAAAGGTGAATAAAGAGCCGCTGCGTTGCATATTCAACGTCTTTCTGCGCGAGAGACGCGGCTCATTAACTCGGCCGCGGCGCACACACGGATAATATTCCTTTGTCGGGGAGGGGACTCGCTCATTGTCGCCGCGGACTCTTTTATCCAGCCCGGCCTCTCTCCTTCCCTCTCGTTTTTCGCCGAGTTTTTGCCCTCCCCCATATCCCGCGTGTCATCCTCCTCGCGTGCTCGCCTTGTTCTCGAGGTATTAAAACTCCTATCCTTTTTTTTTTTGTTCGCCGAACGCCGCGCGCTGAACGATGATTCGCGCTCGCGCTTATTGAAAAGTGCGCGAAGCGGCGCGCCGCTTTTTGCCGGCCGCTCGCTTTGCGAACGGGTTTTTAGCTCGCGCGCGCGGGCTAATTGTCGCGCGCTCGGACTTTGCGTGAGGCTTAATTGCAGTCGCAAGGATGCGGCGCTTTTTCTTTTATCTTCCATTGGAGGTCCAGTTTGAGAAGCTTCGTTGTGGGGGACCTCGTGATCGTTGGCCGAGTACTCGAGGGTTCGCGAAGTTTCGCGGTGGCGACTTTTTCTCATTTTTGCATACTCGATAGAGATATTATGCATCGACGCGGCGTATTGCTAACGGAAAGAAGTAATTGTACACTCGGCTTAAATAACACTGGAAAGACGTCTTTTTGTTCTCAGTCTTGGGGAGACAGGAAATTCCTTTGTGAGAAAGAATACAAGAATTTAAAAATGTGAAGCCGAGTAAAATGCAGAAGATATGATTTAATCACAAGGTTTCATTCTTACCCCGTGCTTTGCATGCATCTGGAATGTAATTTTGTACCGTCTTAGTAACAGTGGTTTACAAGTTATTACTATATCAATTATAGCTTCCTTTTGTCGCGAATATTTTTCTTACATCTTCGACATGTAATTTTAATAAATTATATTTATTTAAACGAGAAAGTAATTATAAAATTCCGCAACAAAAGAATTTAAAACTTTCAAAGTATACTTTCATTTAAGTACTTAAAATAACTTTTCATGTACCTATACAATAAACTTTTTTAAATTTCATGAGATACAATTTATACTCATATTCTTAAAATTAAATTAAGTCATTACACGAGAGAAATAATTAAAAACACGCCAGGCGCAACGGGCGAATCCAAAAGCCCTGTCCTTTTTTTTCAACACCCCACTCGTATCTCACCAGACTTTGCGCTTCCACTTTTGCTTATCATGGTGCAGCACAGTAGTTCGCCGCTCGAAGTGCCCATTACACGCCCCGGCGTATCCAATGTCGGGGCGGTCGCGGCACGGCGATTGTTCCATCCGCGACTCATTTGTCTCTGGGCGCGGGTGCACTCGCACTCATGAACTGCCGCGCCGGAAAAGTAATAAGCGCGCGTCCCGCGGAGTTTCGCCGGCGGAAATTGTCGGCGCTCTTTTTGCCTCGTCGCGCGAATATGCCGGGCTACCGAATAGACGATCACTCCTTTCCTCGAGTAATTGGGTTAATGTTACGCGCCGCTCCGGCGTTTCTCTCGCGAGTCACTTTTCGGGACTTGAAGCGGCGCCGCGGCTCTTTGCATAAACGGCCGGGGAAACGAGGCAGCGGAACGAGCGCTGGTCGAATATGCCGAACGACCGACGTCGTTTTTAATGGGCTAGAGTGAAAGAGCCGTTGTACGCGTTACGTAATATTGCCATTGCTGCGGTGGAAATATGGCAGTGCATCATTTACGTACTGCATCATTTACCCTACTGCATAAAGTAACATTTTGCAATTTACATAAGTTAATATTTTAGTTTGTTTTAAAGTGAGTCTGAATTATTCTATTTCACTGTGATTGAATTTAACTTACGTAGAAATAATTTTCTGAATTAAACTTTAAATATTTCACGAGTCATTTAATACGCTGAGCTGATAAATTAATTGAAGCAAAACTACTAATGGGTAACTGCAGACAAGTCCCCTATATATGAACCGCTAAATCATCAAACGAAATTGGATTCTAAGAAAACCTTGCAAATCGTTTAGATATTCTAGATAATATGTTAATATGCATAGTTGATCGTAAAATTAAATAAATTATGATGGGTCACAGTCTAATATATAATTTTCCAATCTTGACAGAATGATTCCACGTTTTTTTTTACCTTGCATGGTAAATTTAACAAAATAAAAAAATTGGAAAATGTGTCTGGATGTGCTAGACCTGTTTTAGATAGTAGGATTAAATACTACATTAATTGACATTTTTATTGCATTGAATTTTTGTTGAACAAACTTCAACAAATTTCTAATTAAGAAAAAGAAAACTTACCTCTAGTTAATAGAACAGAATATTGCTCTGTTAACTAGACAATCTACTGACTAACAACCCCCTGAATAAAGCGGAACACATGATAAAGATTTCAAATGACAAATACTACAAAAAAAAGTTTCATTTTTAAAAAACAAAAATCAAGATCTACGAAGAAGCTGCGAATTCCGAGAAAAAACGCGAGAGAAAAAAGTGCCGGGAGATTCGGCACGGCTCTCGCGCACGGAATCGCCGATGTTTGTCTTGAGGACGAGTTTGCCCACCGCCAACATCTGCTCCTTCCAGCCGACGGTTTTGCTCTCGGGCCACTTCTGCAGAAGGAGCACGAGTCTTTTTAAATATTAAAATTCCATTTTCGACAAAAAAAAGGCAAGCTCGGGCGGTCGAAGAGCTCGAGGCTATGAACAAAAGCAATTGCGCCCGCGGCGGTAAAAATTTTCACGGACTTTCCAGCTCTAGGCAAATTTCGATCTCACCGAGCTATTTCAACTTGTAAATAAGCGGAATTTGTTCTTCTGCTGGGTTCTCTTGTTTGAATGGTCGGAGAACACTGCGAGACACTTATTTGCCTCAGGGGAGTCACGCCGTGACATACATTTATGCGAGTAATATCATTGATGGTAAACAATGAAAAATATATAATTTTTTCAAACTAATAATAGGTATTTTTATCTATAATAAAGGTAATAGCATTGTGCGGAATTTTCACATACTGTAGTAGAGTAATTAATTTATTACTGACATTTTAAGTCTTTTCAAATGTTAATATTGAATACATTAGTTTTTTAAATATTATTAAATAGGTTTCATTTACGGGTTACTTACAAATAAACACAAACAAATGAAAAAAAGTAAAAGACCGCTATTGTTTACTTAATCTCAACATCAGAAAACCTATTGAAAATGAATGCCTTTTATTGTGAGATTCTGCTAGTATGAGGCAACCGATTGAAAAAGAAAATACTCCAACAAAAAAATGAACGAAGAAAAATAAGTTGGTTAAAATTATTATCCTGACATACTATTTACTACTTAAATGATTTAACATTATTTTAAAACTGATAAACTACAGTTAATCAAAAACTTGAACAAAGTAGAGCAAAAAGTATAATCAGAACCACTTTATTTTAAAATTGATCGCATATCTTCATTACACTGTGTACAGAAATTCAATTATTCACAATTGAAGTACAAACTGTATATTTTCATGAATTAATTAAAAACAGTACGAAATTATTACTCCAATATTCTTTTTATGAAAATGCTCACTTAAAAAAATGTACAAATGACCTTTATCAATTTCATAGAAAGCAACTCGAATGCAAACGACTTTTCTTATCAATAACAATTACCGCGAACGTTAATTCCATTTCCAGGCCCATAAAGGATGAACATCGAAAACGACCATAAAATAAGTTCTCGAGCGCGGGGGGGTTGAAACCCCTCCGTCTCTCCGGCGGGCGCTGCTCGCTATCCGCGCCCTCCGAGGAAAGCAGCCTATATATCAACCCGGTCGACCCGTCGAGCCCACGTAGTTGAGAATCCGCCCGACAGATCGCACCAGCCGCATCATCCCGGATTACACGCGAGCGCCGCCTGCTCCACCCCCACTCGCGCCCACGCGGCGCTTATAGATATATACGTGTACCCGGCGGAGCTTTTACTGCCAATACTCGCGCTCTAATCCCGCTTTATGGCACCCGTCAATCGAGGATGTATTAAATTGAATATTATATCGCGACGCGCGGGGGGAAAAGGGAGCGCGTGCTTTCCGCGCGATCCGCTGCTTTTCCGAGTTTTTTTTGGGGAGTAGTCGCTAGCTTCTCGCCAATTTTCAGCGCGCAAATTTCGCCGTCATTTTATTTAAATTTATGAGCTTGTTTTGCAGCGCGGCTTCGCGTGCCTCCGCGATCGCGACGAGTTATTCGTAAAATCGCGCGAACGAACGGACGGGGACGGAGTTAGGCCAATTATTTATTGGATTTAGTCGTTTTGTAAATTTTTCACCAGGATTTCCGGCGTCGATTGATGGAGTAGATTGCTTTTTTCTTGAAATATTTTATTTTTTATTCTAAATGCAGCTTCTACGACAGATTATTCGAACTTTTTTTATATCATTTATAGTTTCTAAAAAAATTGATCGTAGAACTTTCAATAAATGCCTGCAACTATGTCAATTTAACTTTAGCATTATAATAATTTTATACAATTAAAAGTTGAAAGTAAAATTCAATTATATTTTAATAAGCCACTCTAAAAACTTTTTACGGCGCACAATACGATGGAAAAGAAATGCTTTAGTTTATTTTACTTCGCATGAAAACCGCGAATGATGCGGTAACGCGATTTCCAAGGCAAGTTCTTTTCCATTTAATGCACTTTACCATTTCTGCGCTCTATTCCGAAACAACCGGGTAACAGGAGAAATAATTAATAAACCGCGGCACGCAGAAAAGCGAACATCGGGCGTATTGAAAAAGAACCGGTGGGCTTCGCGGGGGGGGGGGGGGGGGGGGGGGGGGGGGGGGGGGGGGGGGGGGGGGGGGGGGGGTTTTTAAAAAAAACCGGTGGGTTTGGAATCCCCCCCCCCCCCCCCCCCCCGATTCCCACCTTTTCCTCTTAAAAAAAGCAAAAATCGCTACACAAACTTCCGTCTGACGATTCAACCCACTCAATTTTTTTATACATTTTTCTCTGACCGCGCGCATCACAGAGGTCCGAATTGAAACGAAACAAGGGTGTAATGCCGCGGCCCCTTTGGAAAAGGAAGGCTAACACGGCGGGTCGGGTTAAAATAAAAAAAAGCAACGACAACGACGAAAAAAGGCGTGCCCGCTGAATATGAAAAAATTATTCATCACAAAATCTCTCTGGCAGGCAACATCCCTTTTACGGGAAAGACAAGCCGCAATCATATCTGCATGTACTGCGAGTACGTGCGCCGCGTTAATAATCCAAAATCCAAAGGGTGAACGCGAGCGAGGCCCCGCTATACGCCTCCATTCTCCGGAGTTATAAGATAGACGAGTTTCCTGTATTTTACAATTGACAACTGAAAATAAGCATTCGCTTCCACAAAATTATATTGTATATTACAATATACAATGCAAATTGCTGTTATGAAATTCTATATAATCAGCATACAAAATAAAGATGCAGAGTCAAATGAGAGATTATAACGGTAAGCCCTATACAATTAAAGCACTCAATTACGCTAATCAGTGAATTACGAGGTGAATTACTTTTCTTCTCTAAACGCGTGTTACGCGGGACGAAGCTGGGAGTCATTAAAAGCGTCAGTATTTAAGAAAACGCGAGCGCAGCCCATTTAAAACCCTGGCGTACTCACCCCCGGCGCCCTCCCCCCTTGATCCCCCCTCCGCGCGGTCCTCGGGTTTAACGAAGTGAAGGAGCGGGACAGCGGTATATGATGAATAACGAAGGCGCAAATGCATTTTGGCCCGGTCTGTGCAGGAGTAGGAAGAGAGAGCGCCGACTGCCCGAGCGCGAAGAGCCGGCCGGCCGAGCGCTTCCGGAGTTGCCCGAAGCACTCGTGCGGCAGCGATCGAGCGACGTGCTTTTCTTCTTTCGCTTTCTCGCTCGCGCTCGTTTTTGCCCCCTCCACGCCTGTCTCTCTCGGCCGCTCGCTCGCTCTTTCTCTCCACCTGTGTCTCCGATGGTATAGTCGACCGCCGGTCGGGCCTGACGAGAGCCGTGACCGTCACTTTTTGCGCCGGATTTTACGTAGTGACCGATTAGTTTATCGAGGCCTTGTTAGAGCAATCATTGCCCTAGTGAAGTCGAATCTTTTTTTTCACTTGGATGAGAACAGTTATTCAACTATTTTCGAGAAATTATTTAATAGAAAAGAATAGAATTGTTAAGTAATAATGAGAACTTGCAATTAAGTTAAAATATAATTTAATTTGTTGTACATTGCAAATATTTGTTATATTTTCTTACGAAACTACTCAATAGAATTTTAATAAAAAAAATAAATGCTTATACACAATGAACCAAAATTATCCGTAATCCGTAAAAGAAATTAATTAAAAAAAATGTTTGTTAATAATTATTAAATATTTTAGCAAATCGATTTTAAATATATGTTTTATTTTCGAAGACTTATTTTTTTTTAAATAAACTCAATGTAACTGGATAAATTAATGTAATTAAAATTATATGAATTCGATGATTCATACTTACTTTGACATGCGCGTATGTAAAGGCCTGTCATTTGAATAAATTATATATGTATAATTTCATCATAATTAAGTTTGAAAAGAAATAACATTAACTTACATAACCCTTTTATACCTTCAAATGATTATTTGAATAAGCATTTATTTCAATAAACTATTAACTACTATAAAATTGATTATATATCTCCGTATTCTAGTAAATTTACAAAATAGAGTATTATGAAATGCAATATTGTTGATAAAGCTTATCAGTTGTTTGTCCTTTCTTTTCTTCAAAATAAACATCAGTGTCATCAATATAATTACATAAAAATAACTCTATAAAATATACGGACTGCTTTCTACATCGCTATTGAAAATTAGAAATTCTCATGCATCTTTACGAAACAAATAATTATCATTTTGCATTTACATAATACATAAAGCTAGCAATAAATTGAAGGCTAAAAATAAAAAAAATTTCATCTCCCGCATTTCTTAGAGCGAAAAAATAAATATAGATAATCCCTCCGAGCGCGTGCTCCAAAACGGATATTCAGTTTCCCAAGCAGCCGCTCGCCGTGACTGTACCTTGGACAGTCCGTAGGACGTCAGCTCCGGCAGCGCTCCGGCACCGTGGCGGTGTGCGCGAGTTCAGCGAACCCCCTCCACGCGTGTCGGCGACGCCGGCGTGCGTACGCAGAGCTGGCGCGAGTCCGGCTGGCGTGGAGAGCGCATAGCGGCCCGCTCGGCGCACCGCCTCGTCAGTGTTTCGTGCACCGTTGAGCGAGGCGTGTCGCATCGTCGTGTGGCTCATCCCCCGCGCGCGCGCTCTCTTTCCTCCCCGCCGCAGGACAGCCCCCGCCGAGAAGTGCGCAGCCCGCGCAGTAGCCACCCTCACCCCGGAGACGAGCCGGGTCCCCCCCTGCCACGAGTCCCCGAGGATACTCGGCACCGTAGCCGGCGAGCGAAGGATGCGGCACGCGCGCCGCCATCGGGAACAGCAGCGGCCGGCCCTCCGCCTCTGACAGGTGTCGCGCGTCCTCGCGCCGCAGACTGGCCCCGAGAGTGCTCCGAAAGTGTTTTCTGTTATTATTGCCTGTTGGCTCGTTGCCCCGTGACCAGTGCGCCGGCCGACTCGTGCGAGTAACGCTGCTTGTTTTGACGTTTGCTGTGCCGCGTTCTTATACTGGAGCTGCTCACCCGGCTTCCGTAGACAGGACCGAGTGAACGCCGGCTTCAATCGACGACGTTGAGGAAAAGAGTCCAGGTGAGTCGGACGCTTCTTCGGCCGTTACTCGCCGGCTCCGCTTGGAAATCTAACTGGTTTCTTTTTTTCTTTTCACACGGAACTCGAGTGGAGTGTTTACTAAACGCAATATACTATTCGCACTGACATTCGACGAATAAAAGGCTATTAAACTTAGCGTAACAAACGGTGTAAATAAATTTTTTTAATTTCTATTCAACCGGTCATTCGCATTCGTTTAAACAAACGATTTTTTAAATGTCCGATAAAAATCTTGATTGCGATGCTCTCGTGGCCGGAAAATGAAACGCACGCCCGTGTACATGAGAACGTTTACTTTTTAAACTCATTAACACTCAATGGCAGTTAAATTTATCTTGAAAAGGCGTGCCTTTGATAGTTTTTCACCGTGCAAGTGAGTAACCGATAGTAACACAGATAAGTTCCTTACGCGGCAGTGCAAGCGAGATCAGTTTCTTATAAACTGTTTTCAGACAGCCAACAATTACACGCCAGCACCGACGTTACGTAAATAATGATTTATACATTGAACTGTTGATTAATGTATTCGCGCAGTACGCGCTTTTTTTGCATTCACTTCGATTGAGTTTTCCTAGTCGGCGAGCGGTGCGATGCGATCGCTAAAAAAATTTTCGATTAGAACATCGTACCGCCGTTCCTAATGGGAATTTCAACTACGGTGCAAGTGCAGTCCTTTAAATCCTTCCTTTAAAAAGCGAGAGTCCACATGGTGATTACCTACCGCCTCGTAAATTTAATTGACCGGCTTGCAGTAGTATATGGGAAAACAACAAGTTTTTCTCGACGCCGGCCGCCTATCCGGCTTCCTTTTCACCGGAGAATTTCTCTCGGCCGCGCACGCTTTCCTTCCTGCGCGTCGCACCAATTTCACCTCCTTTTTTTCTACCCGTCATCGTCGTCCCTCTTCCTCGTCCTCTCTTCCCTTTTCGGCTCGCCTTTCCTTGCCTCACTTTTTTTTCCTCCCTGCACTATGGGTAGAGGAGAGAGGGCATGAGAGCAAGAGAGAGAGAGAGTGAGAGAGAGACGAAAGTGCGTTGTAATTTGACGAGGCAAAGCGTGCGCCGCGACTCTGACGTCGGCACAATTTTTTTTTGTACCCCGCTCGCAGCCTCCCGCTCGCTTTTTCATCGCCCCGAGGCCGTGTCTCCGGCCCTGTCTTCTGCTCTCGAGTTCTCGAGTCCGTGACATTGAACGTCGTCGGCGGATGTGCACCGCTCGCAGGCTTCGCGTGTCTGACATTTCTTTTTTTTTTTTTGAACAATTTTTGCGTGAGAATCGCCCGGACGGAGGGTACAAGTTATGAACTTTCGTTTTTTTCGTCGCAGTGGATTAAGAACGTTGATTGGAATTTTTAATTTGCTCGTTGTAAGGCTCTAGCTCAGTTTGTCGGGTAAGAAAATTTATAAAACGTGGGGACGAACGATTCTGAAGATTTATATTTAACAAGGCTGCGTTCTTCGTTGACATCAACGACGGATCATAAATGTGCATGATTTAGTACTTATTTGATTCATTTGCCATGATATCAACGGAACGGAACGCGAATGTACGAAGATAAAATACAAACTTTATGACAGTTGATAGCTTAAAACAAGCAGTAGTTTTACGACCTAAATGCAGGTTTAGTAATGGTATTTACATACTGATAAGGCTTCAATTAGTTACGGTATTTGCTGGACACCTTGAGTAGAGAATACAAAAAGTATTTTCTCAGAGGCTATGAGTGAAAACCTAGTAATAATATCGTTTCTCTTTTTGCCGTCTAAACTTAGCCTGATTTAGTCATTATCAATTTTTAGCGCTAACACGCCTCCAAGCAAGTATTTCTAGCGCAGCAATCAATTTTAAGTAATCTTATTTACCTTTACTTCGTTTAAGCTTGAAGATTTTAAGTGTATCACGTTCTGCACTCTCGATTTACATTCAATGACACGAAAAGCGAACAGTAAAACTGGCTCCGTACAGTTAGGGCCCTCATAAGAAATTTGAATGCATCACTGCATGACGATTAATAACTCGTCAGCTCTTACTCATACAAACCGCAGCCCTGAGAAACTATACATGAATCGCCTTTCTTGTGCACTGTACCTCGACGAAAAATTGAAATTAGTTTAAATTCCTTCTGCGAACGAGAAGGTGCACCGCTCAATTTAAATGGCCGATTCTCCCAAGATCGTACATGAGTAGGGAACGATCCCTCGATCGAGCCCTCGAAAAACGAGTCCGAGAAAAAAGCGTAAGTTTCCTGCGCACTCGACCTCAGCCTGGGCAATCTCGGGCGAGCGATCGAACAGGCGGTGCGCCCCCTCGAGAATCCATATCCAACAATGTAAAACAAATTATTTTTCGCTGCGTACACAGTAGTGGTATCCCCGGCTGGCGCGCGCGCGCGCAGCTCTTTCTCCTCTCGTATATGCATTGTACGACTCCGTCCTTTTCTCCCTACCTCTCTCTCTCTCTTTCTCTTTCGCCATCGAGGAGTAGCAAGGCAGTCGGTGCCTCGGTGTGCCTTGCCTTGCCTCGCAGCGGTGCAGCTCTCGAGATAGATAAGAATCTGAAACAACGGCCTACCTCCTCGGGCCGCGCGCTCGCTACTACCTACTACCTCGACGAGTCCGCCTCGCGATGTCGTGCAGCCGCGGCGAGGCAGAAGCGGCAGCAGCAGCAGTCCTCTCGAACAAAGAGAGACGGCGCGCGGCCTGGAAATTCGAGGTGCGTGTCGCTCCCCGTAATGCGCGTAATTTGCCACGGATGTCATTTGCGACGATAATGCGAAGGGGGGACGGGTGGAGACGCGCACATTGGGCTTTCCGAATTTTTCGGCCTCCACGAGCGACTTTCTATGTGTGTGCGAGGGAATGGTAATGGAGTTATCTGAATGTAAATGTTGATAGGGAATAATCTTATCGCAAAGGAGTTTTTAAATTAGGCAAACAAAGATACTGATCTAAACAAGCAACGTTCAGAGTTTGTCAAGCCCAGAAGCGTTATTTTCCCGTATTGTGCCGTGTGTTTGCTGCGATGCGCCGTTTAAATAATTTTCCGAGTGCCACGAGCCTCGTTGAGTTCCACTTTCATAATTTATTCGATCCTGTCCACTCGATCTCTCCCGCGGCCAATCCAAACTAGTAAATAAAGCGTTTTAGATCGTCGCTTCGGCCGTACAAACGCTGCTTTGTCGCCGGGCACCCGCAGAAAATCCGCGGGACTCAATAAACCCCTTTGACCGGCAACACTTGCTCTCAATTTGAGATCGGTCACTTCACGGTCAATGGAGCGCGAAATTTTTTTCGCCGGATCTCCAAACAAATCTCTAGCGATGACCTTTGTCGTAAAAAGGAAGCAAGGTGGCGCGGGGCAGTCATAACGCGTGACGAGCACGAGATAGATGCCTATCTGGCCGGCGCGAGTTTCGTCTACCGGGGCTTTTTACGAGTAGTGTCTCGGCGCGGAAGGCTTCTTTTATGGGGTGATTGGTGGATTTTTATTCCCGAAGAGGATGGCGAGTTTATTGGGCGGGATTGCGCGTTGTCTACTCGCCGTTTCGTCTCGGGCATGGCCGACGGATTTTACGACGTTTCTTCGGCTTCATAACGAGCGGTACCTCATGCGCTCGCGAGGCGAGTATCTTCGAGTCGTTTAAATTATTCTCATGTGGAATAAAATTTTTCGTTTTATTAATCGCGGTATCGTTAGTGTCGGTGGGTTTTATGCGGACGGCCAGGAAAGAAGCGGTGAAATATACAACTTTTATTGAGGGGGTAGAAGGACGAAGGGAACGCTACAGGAATGGAGCATGAATTGACCGATTCAGCGGTGTAATACGGTGGGAGTAAAGTTTTTATGGCGAATGATTTGGAATCTTGTTAAATGAGCTCTTTTCGGTATGCAAAAGTTCGTGTTCGCTTTGGGTAACATTAAAGCGAACGGAATTTTATGGTATTTTAATTATCTCTAAATTTCGTGTAATTAATGCCTTTGTGATACACCAAACTCACAATTTCTTCATTTAAATGGAGAGCCCTCGTTCTTTATTATCACATCAGAATATGCGACAGAATATCAATTGCAACGAAATTATGAGCAAAACATCCACTCATTTAGCAATAAATCATTAAAAATCAGATAACAGCAAAGCAATGAAATGCAATAAAAGTCAATTACGCTTGTCATACTTCTTTCCGAAAGTCATTAAAAATCTCATGCCACGGTCCACGTGCATACTAAATTAAGCGGAGGCTGCGCGCATTGTTCGTCCATAATTCAAACTTCGATTCCTCCGTCGAGATCGTCCCGACGATACTTTCCCTTGCAGGAAATTTCTCCGAGCGACGAGAAGGACGAAAAAAGTGAAATGCCCCGCGAGAAAGAGAGAGAGAGAGAGCGAAAGTCGGCAAGCGCACGGAGAGCCACACCTGCACATATGCGCTCGGCGGAGACCGGCGCGATTTGATATCGCGGCCTCGAATCGCGCTTAGCCAGTCTCCGTCTCCCCGGGCTTTCGTGTTCCACTCGGTCGTTCCTCCTTTTTTCCCCGGCGCGCCGCCTCGTTTTCAACAAGTATGTTTCTGACGAGGCCCCCCCGTCTCTCCCCCGCCGTCGGTGCCATTCTTTCGCCGTGTGTCTCTCGCTTATCGACCGCAATAATCTGCCACCGCGCGGAATGAGTTTCGGAATATAGCTCCCCGGAAAGGCCGCGGAGGTGTTGTTAATGCTTCGCCTTGGCTTTTTTCTGCGCGGGCTGCCGCCGCCGCTGCTGCCCGTGTCCGTCTCCTTGTCTTCCTCTCGCGGGCTTCTCTTTTTAGGCGCCGAGGCCGATTTTATGATATGATTGTGGATGCGGCACGAGCGAAAGCTGCAATTTATCAAGGAGACGATTAACGCGAGATTCTCCCCGAGTTATCAGTTTTGCTTTTGTTTTTGCCCCGCGAGAGACCGGGCGCGCATCATTTTTGCAGCTCGCCGCGCGCGTTTTTAATGATTTTATAATGAGCACATTTTCAAAAAGTTTTTACGCCAGAAGGTGAGATCAGTAACTTTGATAAATTACGTGAAATTTATTTTTTTATTTTTTTATTTTGTTTACAAATCCGGAGATATTTACAACTTTAAGCGAAATATATTCGTTATTTTGAAAGAAGATAATTAAACTGAAATAAATTAATATTAATGTTACAATTACTTATACTCGAGTGTTTATTTATTGTGTTTAATCACAAGTAACTTTGAACAACCAATTTTGCAATCTCCTTGTTATAATCAGTTTACAATTTCATAATCGTAATAATTGATTTTTCCAAATCATATTTATTAATTGGTTCTAGTCTCTCAAAGTAGATTTTTGTAAAATGTTTAATTAG
>JAXIUT010008696.1:32946-54352 GCA_035586675.1 Eurytoma californica
AAAAGATTATAAGAAATCTTGATTATTATGATTGTAATCATCGTGATTAAGTGTCACTAAAATTATAATTTTTATCCACTAAACGATTCCGTAATAAAGTTTGTTTTCTATTCACTTTCTTTAAGAATCCAATCCAGTCAGAGCATCTTCATGTCGCGCTTGTTCGACCACACCGAAAATCTTAATCCCCGAAATACACGACGAATCCGTGCGTGTACAGATAAAAACAACGCGGAATAAAAGGTAAAACGCGCGGTGGTATCCCCGGGTCGAGGCGATACACCGTCGGCTCGCGGGGGAATGCGCGGCAAAACAAAGGCCGACGAGTCGGTGAGAGAAAGACGGCCGAAGAGAAAAAGCCAGAGAGCCCGAAGTAAGAAATAATTGAGCCCGAGCGTGTGTACGTGTGTGTGTGCGCGCAGCCTGGAAAAGTCTCCTCCATCCCTATAATCAGCGCACGGGCCGATGTCGCCCATCGATAAGCCCCCGGTGCTGCTCGGCCTTTTCCGTCTCCGCTCTCGCTCCTTCCTTTTTGGTCCTAATTTTTTTGCCGCCGCAATTTCCCGAAGTCCGAAAGTGTTCTCGGGGACACCAGGTGTTCCGGCGAGCCTCGGCCATTTACGGCGACTTACGCGCGCCCGCGCGACGGACGAGACGGGGATACCCCGGACAAAGGAGAAGATTTGCCGGTCGAAGCAAGAGCCCGGGAGATTATGAGGGAAGCTCTCGGAAATGAATGGGGTGTGTCGCCGTCGGAAGAAATTTTTTTTGCCTGGGTTGTATTCAAATTTTCGTGGGGTCGCTCGCCGATATTATAGACCAGATGGGCAGCAAAAAATATTTTAAGGTCATTTCTACTATTAACGGAAGAGCCGTGGACTAATGCTGATGATCAGTGATCTGACGAAAGGAATCTTAAAGCTAATAGCCGTAACTAAAATTTAGCACTTTATCACCGCAGCAAACCGTTAATTTACGAACTCGAAACTTTCGTAAAACTTTATTTTTGCTCATTCGTTATTTTTAACAATCAAATTTTTAATGGCTATTTGAGTAATCATACCCGTGTCAATAATTACAAAATATTAATAAATTAAATATTTATTATAATTAAATAAATTACAAGGTTATTAAAATGTTCTAAATAATAAACGTGATATGTTCGTATATTTAATTATTTTGTTTTTATCATAGTCTTTCATTCTTTTTAATAGTTATGCGACGATATGTTTGTCCTTTAAACGTGAAAAGTTTAGAAAAAATGAAACTTCCATTAAAAACATTGCACTTACTCATCGGAAGTCCAAATTCGCGTGAAAAATCCGCAACCCAAGCATTCATCCGATGCAAGTGGAACGCCCCGGCGTCTCTTCCCTTCTCCGCACACATAGGACGCCTAGAACAAGCGACCGACATCGCAGGGCATCTTCCTTTTGCTCCTTTCTTCATTTTGCGGCCTCCGCCGTGTGTCCGCGCTGGCGCGCCGGCGCGCGCATGTCCCGGGGCGATCTTTTTCCTCTGTTTACTCAGCTTGCCGGCGTCGTCGTCCTCGTCGGGGGGGCCCTCGCCGCGATTTCGCCCCGGAATACCGGGAGGCACGATCGAACTCGCCCGCAAAAACTAGCCGCCGCGGATTCCTCGCTCCTCTTCCCGCTCGCGCTCGCGCTCCGCTTTTTTTTCTCTCGGGCTTTCATTCGGCTTCCCGCTCTCGTTTTGTTTGCATTTAAATTTCGCTCCGAGAGATGTTTAGTTAAGGTGGGTACACACGTAGCGGCCGGCCGACGCGCCAAACAAAGCCCCGAGCCCCGTCGTCGAGAATTCGGCCTCCTATACTTTGTTCGCTGGAGCTTCTTCGCTTTCTCCTTCGTTTTTTTTCACTCTTCCAGGCTATAGGTATCCTCTGATTCTCGTGTCTCTCCCGGGAATAGCGATATCAATTGCGAAGAAAATTGAGGCGGCGCGGATTTATCGCTGGCTGTGAGATTTGATAAAAAGCGGAGGAAAAATATTTTGTCTATAAGAGGGGGATTTTTCAACATTAAAGTCAAGCTATTCTTTAAACGATTTTTTACGGTGTAGATCTTTTAAATCCGAAGGGTCTTTCATGATCGACGGATCTGCGTACTACGTTTTTCTGAATACAACTAATTTGAAATAATTATATAATTATTAAAAAATTTAATATTTTTTTATTATATTACAGACAATGTCATAATACAAATCATGGAACTATTCTAAGTATATTATTTGTAGCGATGTGATTTTTTTAAATTGATTCCAATCCATTGAATTTTGGTAATCATTGTTATTAAATGTTATCAAAATTATAATGAATAATTCTCTTCTCTTCCTCTTAGCCTTCACCTACTTTTCATACCCTCGCATGTTTTCTCTCAGCGTTGCCTAGCCCTTTCTTCGTACATTTTCCATCACCCATTCTATTTAAAACAGTTACTTTTGGAAACGAGTTATGGTTTGAAAAATAACTAAGCGAAGGGTGTTGTGGAGATAAAGTCAATTAAATAACAATATAACAGTCACAGGTATTTTCATTGGCTGCCAGAGGTGAATTTATAAAATTTCCCATTAACGCCTATTCAGATAAACAAACTTGTGTCTGGAAACTTTGAACACCGAAATGCTTTTAATGTCAATAATAAGAAAGTATTTTCCGAATTTCTCTCCTTTTCTCTCTTCGCGCCTTTCGTCGGTTATTCGCAATATCATAATGAAGAGAGACTGATAACAATGCTATAAAAGAGTTTCGATATTCTGACTAAACTAAAAGTTTATTTGAATGGCATATAAAATCTTCTCGGAACGATACTCCCAATAAGTTATTACAATTACACGAAATAGCGTTCGATCATAAAATAAACGATAAGATGATTCGAGAGGAAAAAAATTCCGAAGGATCATTTTATATGGCTTCCTGGCGAAATTCATATAGCAAGCTGCGCACAAATCTGCGGCTCCCCCGTAACATCCCAAATTAAGGAATTCTCTGAGCAAGCCATCATCACGACCTCCCGACTGAAGAAGCTCCATTAGCTCGTTAAAATTAGCATAAACCAACGCGCGGCGCGCCAAAAACTTTCGGACAATTCCGAGCTCTCCTCCGCAGGTCTGCCCCATGAAAGAAAGGAAAAAGCGCGCGCGAAGGAGTCTCGGAAATGACTCGCGAAACATCTGAGCAGGAGAGAGAGATAAAGCGAGTAAGAGAGAGTTAGACAGAGAGAGGCAGACGTAGCAGGAGAAACCGTCAAGCTTGGCCCTCTCGTCGCGCTTAACACAATACAAAGGAAGAGACAGCTCGAGGGAGATCGAGAGGAGAGAGAACAGTGCCGCGGCGAGATAGCGGCGGGGAGAAGGGGTTCGAAACGTCAGATGAAGGGTCATTGTTCTTCGGACGACTCGCCGGCATAACGAGAGTGGACAGTCGTGTTTCTGTTCGAGTTATGGCACTGTGAACATCATACTTAAGGCCCGCGAGGACTGGCCGCGCGCACACTCACGCAGGCCTTTATCCCTCGGATAATATCGCCGGCCGCGCGACAGAGAGAGAAAGAGAGAGGAGAGAGACGATAATCCACCTCCGTGCGGTCCGCGGCGCATGTATATCGTACCTGCGCCTCGGGTGGGACGTGTATATTCGGAACCGGTCGAGGGCCCCCATTGTAAATGACGAAAGAGCGCGCGTCGCGCGTCGAGGACGCATTCATGCGCGCGCTCGATTCGACGTGGAAAGAAATGAACCGCGGCCCAAATCCCGCGGCGACGGACTCTACACGCCGCGCGAGAGTAATGATCGTCGCGCGGCGACTTGGGCGGGATGCGCCGTCACGGCGAGTCGCGCGAAATTTTCGCCGGCATTTTTTATATCCCGCGCCGGACTCGCGCGGCCACATAAAACGTCGTTAGCTCGGCGCTGCGGGAATCATTAGGCGCGACAGGCTCGAACGCCCGGTATATGCCGCATTTCCGAGAAATTCGAAGCAATTAGTTTAGATCGTAGGTCGCTCGTTAAAAGGAAACACTCTTGAATCGTCTATTAAAGTGTTAATGAGTCGTATATTTCGGAGCGAATATGCTGCCAAGAGGCGAAAGGCGCAACCGGTATGTCAATGAAACTTTGAGCGAATTTCATTTTGCCGAGCGCTTAAATTTTCCGACGTGATGACGCTTAAATATTGCTTCCATTAATATAAGCATATGTGTTCGATCACGCGAGATGCTGATAATCAATAGTTTCATTTGGCAGTTTTGGTCAAAGCAGGTTGTAAAAAATGCTCGATTTACTGGAGCAAATAGTGCAATCTGCATCTTGATGGTTACAAATTTGATACAACTTGTGCATTAAATTGCATGGCTTTCGGAAAAAAAGAAATAGAATCTTAAACCTTATTTCACGTGTAATTCTAAATACCCAGGAGTGTTATAAATACGAGCGATGAGAGCCTTGCGAGAGGAGGCGCCGAAAGTTTACGAGTGTAAGCCACTGTTTTTCGGGTGCCACTTTTCGGTTGCCTACGGCATGTTTGTGAAACTAGTATGAAGGAAAAAAATACTATTAATTTTACGGACAAATGGCGTTTCTCCTGTAATCTACAGAAATACGCGGTCTATTAAAATCGAGTTTTGACCTTTTGGATAGAGAGAATCCCGTATCATATTTACTTAGTCGAAGAAGAATAAATGTATTTTTGAGATAGTATTAGATACTCGATAGGAGGTGATCATAAATTTGAGAAAAAAAAAGAGAGTAATTGTGAGGCTAAAGCTTTTAATTGAATGTCTGAGAAATAAAATTTACATAAACTTCGATTTGAACTTTGATATAATCTAGAAACGTATGTAAATATGTATGGGAAAGGTAGATGTAATTAATGTGAAAAGGAGACATTTTAGTTAGAATATTTTGCATAAGTAAGCTGTATTCTATGCGAATACATGATTACAAATTCTTTTTGTACACATTTTTAGTTAATAATATAAATATTCGTGAAAGGTAAAAATATTAAAATTTAATTTTGTACATTAATTATAGTAAAACTACATATTACAGGTAAAATAATAGAGTTGTATAGTTTCGTTATTTTACCTTCTATTCGTTAATATTTTATTTCATTTACAAAATACCGGATAAGCGTGATCGGGCAGCTGATAATAAATTTTTACAAAGGCTCGTCACAATAAAAAGCCAAGTATAAAATTATCGATTCTATCGTGTATTCCAGTCCGCGAGAAATAGTATCAACCAGCAAATAAACAGCGACGATGAAAATCAAAGAAGAAAAAAGCACCCATAACGGCGCAGCCTTCCCCTACATCTCATCCACGATCCCGAGCTAATCAGTGCACTATACAGGGGCAGCGAGTAACAAAACCGACAAGGTCGTATCCCTCTTTGTCGCGTATACGACTATCTCGCCGTACGAGCGCATCGCAGACCTTGCGAGGGAATAAATTTTTTGAAATTCGACGAGGGTATACCCCGCGTCGTCGCCAATGGTCGATTACGCGCGCGAGCGAGAGAAGGGATTAAGCCGTGTGGATTCTCGTTTTTTCGTCTGCTTTTCAGCTGAAATCGCACTGGGCGGCGCGCTGGCCGTGAGCAGGGATTATTTTGCGGTTTATCGGCCGCGGGAGGGGGGGGGGGGGGGTAAAAAGGAGCTGCTCATCTAACGAGGCTCGATTCCGTAATCAATTTGCGGCAAACGCTCGCGGCGATATCGGAAGTATGATGGAAATTCGCTCTTTTTATTAGATTTCGATGTGCGCGCTTTGCTGAGTTTCGTCTAGGCCGTGATTATTTATTAATTAAGCCGGGTAGCGTGGAATCGCTGAAATTCCTGCGGGAAAGACTCGCGATAAAAACAAGCAACGGCCGTTGATTAAGCCGGGGAAAACTTGTTCGTTGACGTCCGTGCATCGACGGGACCAGAATTCGTATCTTATAATGCTGTCCGAAGACACCGATTTGAGATCTGGGAGCCGCGAGTACTGACGTCATTCTTAATGCGGTCGTTACTTCCAATTTGAAACTTTGGTGATTATCAACATTCGGATGCCTCCGGCTGATTGATTGATAATTCATGCGAAATTGTGGTAACAGATTTCGCGTTTCGTAATCGTTACGACACGCTGCTGCATTTATTATTACGCTAATGTCTTGTTCTCATTATTAAATTTTCGTACTTCTATAACAACATTATATAACATGGTACAAATGAATTTTAAATTAATTATGAAAGAAATAAGTATTGGAAAAAAAGTATTGGAATTGAATGCGTTAATATTAAAAACTGGGCAACTTTGAATAATGAAAAATCAGAGGGAAAAACTAATAATCTTTTCAGAGTACAAAACTCTCAAAATGTGGAAGAGTGAAAAACTACTCAAAGCGAGTGATAACTCAGCCAATCGAGCTGCGAGTGGCTGAGTTTTTTCTGAAAGAGAGTGATTTTTCACTCCAATAGAGTGATTTTTTGAATTTTTCACTCTTCTACATTATGAGAGAATATTACTCTGAATAATGATTTTTCACTAATTCAAGATGCAGGGTTCTTTTTTCAGATTGGAATAATTTTTCGCACTTCTGCATTAAGAAAGTTAAACAAAAGAAATTTAACAACCTAAATTACGTTTATTAAATTACGATTAAAAAACAAATCACCGCTGAATATCGGCATCTTATCGCGAGACCCGTAAAAACGGCTAGCGGAGGCATAAAAGAGGCGAAGAGGTGAGTGCCGACGACCGCCCGGCTTTTACGTCCTCATAAGCCGCGTAATGCTTTTTATCAGCGCGCCTTATTAACGGCTCTCCTCCTTCGCTTTCAAGACGCCGACGAGCGCGAACCTCCCCCCGCGTTTTTCCCGAGCGCCACTTCTGCAGCCGCGACGCGCCTGAATGTAATTTTTTAATTGCTCGCGCCTCTTTGACGGCCCGAGAGTGCGTGCCGGAATTGCTCCGCCGGCCGAAATGGAGAGAGCGCTCGCGAGGCTTTTTTTTACACCCTCGCGAATCGGACCGTTTTATCGAGTCGCGAGCGCGCGATAATTTGGCCGCTTGCCAAAACGAGCCACGTAATCGTAGGGATTACTAGCGGTAT
Source organism: Eurytoma californica (assembly GCA_035586675.1). Classification (NCBI taxonomy): domain Eukaryota; kingdom Metazoa; phylum Arthropoda; class Insecta; order Hymenoptera; family Eurytomidae; genus Eurytoma; species Eurytoma californica. The sequence goes on from JAXIUT010008696.1 coordinate 40,061, forward strand.
GCTTTTTTCTCTTCCACCAAGTGAGGCAGTAGTTGAAGGGAGGTTAAATTAGTATATTTTTTCTTTGCCTTCCGTTTAAATAGCGGAGGCTTCATTATTCAGAGCGACTAAAATATTGTGCTTATCGGTCGGGGGATCGGGGCGAATGTAAGCTCTTTGACACGCTTCTTCACTTTCCAGCGATTCCGATTATCGGCGATGTACACCCGATAAATAATACAGTAAATAAACTTCTAACTTAACATAAAACTTCCATTAAACTTAAAAGAAAATTCGAAAAGTTTTAAACTAAAGTCCCTAGCCGCGTCAACGAACCTTACGCTCAATAGTCTCGGCGAAATCACAGTCACCGCGTTTAAGGGTTGTTCCACGTAGGGAGGCTCAATCGCTGCAGTGGCGCGTGCGCGCGTCTTCGTTAAAAGGCGAAGCCAGCTCGGGACACGTGTACCTCGATAAATAATGCACGCGCCGGAGTGCGCGTATATAGCCGCGCTTACGTGGTGATGCTCCGTCGGCGCTCTACGACCCGTCCGCTCGCTATCATCTGCTGGCCTTTTTACCCCCGCGCGCGCGCCGACGGCTAGTGTACACACAAGCGCGCGCGCGCGCACAGGGCCGCGGTGGCACCGCTGTTTGCCGAGATCGGCCGAGTCCGCGCGGTTACGTGGTTCCGCGATAATGGTCTGTTTGAGGTTTCCATTCGTGGACATTTCGCGCACGGCTTTTTCCCCCCTCATCCCAATTGTGGACGGTGGTTCTCGATTTTTTTTGTCATGTATGATATTTCGCGATTAACGTTTGGTCAACATTTTTAAGCAGGGCGGTTCTGCATTAATTTTATAATTCGATTCATCGCTTTTAGACTTTGCGGTAGAATTTCAATTCGATGCTCTTGGATTACTCGAGTTCAGCGCCGCAGCGCTTTTTATCCGCAGCGCGCGGTAAACAATGGAGCCCGGTATTATTGAATTTCACCCATTTAAAAGCTTAATTCGTCATCGGCGCGCCCCTCCAGAAAACAGCGGCAGCGCTCATTGAATTTGCTCGAGGCAGGAAGAAAAAAAATCCCCGCCGCAGACGTTTCAATCTCCGCGCCTGTGTATACAAGGTAGGAAGTCTCGAGCCCGATTTCGCGCCGTTTACTTTGTGAAATCCGAAGACCCTTTGGTGGCGCGGCCAGTTGTTCTTTCCTCCTCTCGCTCCCTTTTCATCGCCCGTCGAGACGCGACGTTCGAATAATGCGCGCATTAGGAAGGAACGAGAGGGCCGCGGTTCGCGGTGTCGCGTTTCACCGTGCCGTCGCCCGGGGTTACGCGGGAAACCCAGAAAAGACCGCTCGCTGGACAGGTACGAGGAGTGGCCTTGACAAATCATGGGCGGTGCTTCTCCTGTCCCTTCGCTCATTTCCACGTGGATCTTTAATTTATTTTTAAAGCGGTAAAGTAAATAGTTTATTCGGAGGCATGTATCTCGACGTGTAGGTGTTCGATTAATTCTCTATTCCAAATTACAACGGTATTAATGACACTCGTCTAAATATACGATCGATCGCCGTACAGTCCACGTGGAACTTATCGTCCACTTATAAGACCTTTTCACTCGGGATGGACGTGAAATCGATAAATAACTCGCACACGCCGCGGCTCTCACCTACTTCGGGCCCCGCGCACGCAGACACACGCACTCGGATTGATTCGAGTTCGGAGATGCGCGCCGATCGAAGAGCGAGATAACGAGGCTAAACGACACTTCGGCCGCCCGTCGCCCGGGAAGAAGCCACCCATTTCGATTTCCATAAAGCGCTACTCCCGCGTCCCTCGCGACGCACAATAAACTACGGATACGCCGCGGGAGGTTCCAACGGAAAAGTCAACGTGCTGCCTTGCGCAACGGCGATCGAACGAATCCGTGCCGGCTGAAACGTCTTTTCTTCCGTTTATTGTTTTTTCTTTTTTACATTCGATCCGTCTACTGACTTTTTAAGTCAACAGCTACGTATCGTGCGTGCGGTATTCTTACCGTGGACCAGTACTTAGTTTACGAGTGACGTGGCGCTAACGATAAACTTTGTCCCGAGTTCGTGCATTATCGGCATCCGGCGCACGGTTTCGTTGAAGTAGATTTTTATTCGAAGACCTGGTGGTTTCAATATTGACAGGTTCGCACTTGTTTGATATTGTGCAACGCTGCGTTTTTATCGGGGTATAAACAATTACCGGAGAATGATTTAAGCACGCGTGCGACACAAACCACGGCTACAATTACGTTTCGTACAAACATCGAATTCCACCGTCATTAATCAATACTCGTATTAAAATAACATTGAAATACCTATATGTAAAAAAAAAAGTTTGTTCGATACATCCCACACCTAATATATTCTTAAATCAATGGAGGAGGAAAAAAATTCCGAGGTAATTTTTAAAACAAAAATATCATCGGAATCACATTAATAACGTGCCTTCCCATCTGGCGCTCAGCGTGAGCTGTCGAAGTTCAATTCGATCTTCACCAAAAAATTCCACATTATAAGGTTGTAACTCCGATTGAAAATTCCCTCTAACCCGTTAAGCGCCATAACTAACGAACACCTCTTGAAAAAAAAGAAAAAAAGATTGTCTCCCTCGTACACATCCTCGCGGCCGATATAAAATATCTCCGTCGAGGTTTTGTCTCGCGTGAAATCCGTCCGTAAAATACGAGACGCCCGGCGAAGATGATAAAGAGCGTCGCACGAGGGGCGCCGGCGCGCGCATTCGTTACGTCGCGGTATCGTGTGGCCCTCTCTCTCGCTCGTCGCGCAGTGCGTAGGCACACGGCCCGCGGGAAACGAGAAACGAAGAGCGCTATGCTTTATTAGGCTTCGGTTTCACCCTCGGATCGCTGACTTTGACCGGCGCGCTTGCGCCGGGGAATTTATTCCCGCGCGCGAGGGGCGACGCGCTCTCGGTGTATTACCGCGCGAGTCTCTACCACGTAGGTGTGAAAAATTACGACGGTCCCCGCTCGATGCTTTCTCTCGCTCTTTCCGATTCGTACTTCGTAGCGACGTTTTACGCCGATGAGATGAAGTTATTCGAGAATTAACGGCGGCCTGACACGAGAGCGATTAAAGCACTTCTGGGTTTGTGGACGGGGATTGATTGTGATGCTGAAGAAATACAAAGGAGCGCCGCTGATGAGGAACGTGTAATTTTCTTTTTTTTTTTAACCTTAATTCTAGTACTTTTTCAGCGGGATTTAATAACTGTATACAATCGTGTTATTACCAACACCTAGGTACTTTCCATCAATTAACTTAAAGCGAATTACAGAACAGAAGATTACACGCGTTAAGTTTTAACTTAAAAAATAGGACAAACTTTATTTTTCTTGCCAAACTATAACACAATCAAAGCACCTCGGCGTGAAAATGAATGAAGGAAAAGGGTCTCGTCCTACATTCAACGCAATTGCAGCTCGACCGGCGCATAATTCCCGGCCGCTTGGCAATCGCGCAATTCCTAGTCCAAACCCGGTGTTCTCGCCGGCGACGCTCGGCATAGCGGCACGTCGGGCGTCGCGTCAATTTGCGCGGCCCCCTTATCGATAAGCAGCCCAGCGGGGAAGAAGAAGAAGGCCTGGTGGGCGGAAGAGGCGCCTCCACGTGTGCACGCGCCGGGGCTCGATACGTGCGCGCCGCGGGTATAATGCATGCGCGCGGCGACGAAGCGCATACGTGGTCCGACCCACTTGCACGTTCCCCCGGCGCGACTTTATTGGTAGGGCCTTTGTCTCCGCGCCGACGCCGCCACGACTAATCGAGGCTCGCCGCGCCGTGCTTCGATCGGATTTATGATCGGCCGGGACGCCTTACGTGGGCGAGCCGATCGGAAGGAACGCGCCCGGGCGACCGGTGCGCTCTCCTCGGCTTCTTTTTCTGCCTCTTTCTCTCTCTTTCTAGATTTCTTTTTCTTTTTGAGGCAATGATGGAGAGAGACGCCAGTGGTGCCACGAGTTAGCGCTGATGCCCGTGTGTTTGCTTTCACGGTTCGTCTGGCTTGAATTCTGAAGGAAATGAAGGTTTTATTCTGGGAAAATTCTTTTAGATAGATTAAATTAATTTTTGGGTCCTGAATTTATTCAGCGAATGAATTAGGAAAAGATATCTTAATAAATAGAAATACATTTTTGTCTAATTTTTTGTGGGAGAAATTGATGGAAAATTTTAATTATTTTTAAGCACTACATTGGTGCAGTAGAATGTAATATCTCAAACTAAAAATTGAAAACATTATTCGTCACTAAATATAAGATACTTGCTAGGAGCAACTGCAACCCTTAATTCAAATTAAGATAGTACCTTTATAAACTATGGTTACAAATTCGTCGTGAAATAGTAACACGACTACTTGGTCATAATAAAATTTCAATATCGAATTCGCCTGTTTACTTTATTTTGAAAGATAAGCTACGCGCATAAGAATTCGAGTCAGAAAGCTCTTCGAGAATTTGCGATTCGATAAAGGAATTTTCCTCCCGACGTCGCGTTCTTGCAACTCAATGCGCGTGAATTTCTATTTTTAGAGCGGTCCGACTAAGAGCGTTTTTGATTGATCGCGCGCGCACGCCCTCGCGCTTTCGCGAGCTTTTTTTTGCCTTTTCTCCCTTTTTTCGAAAGAGAACGCACCGGCTAAATATAAATCGGCCGAGCAACTTCGGAATGTGCACTGCTGTTCCGGCTAGTCATAGCGCGTAAAATATACCGCGCTGAAATCGGATACGACCGATATTGGTGTACACTGTTGCTGTAAAACTCATTGGCTTCGCCGTTCAGCGCTTGTAATCCGAATCAATGACCGCGAGCACGTTATAACCGTGATTTACTGGCTTGTAAAGGAGTTTGACTATTTGTAACTTCTTAAATGACTATTTTGACGTGCAGTGAAAGTCTAGCACATATTCATAAGCATATTCTAATTTGTCAATTTTTTTCTAAAATTTATTGCAACAACAATGCTAAATGGTGTCTTTTATTTCTTTTTCAGGTCAGTTGAACGCACGAGGCTTCGCTTTGATTAATCATTTTCGTTTCGTAAGTTTACTAATGATCTCCAATCTATCTGTTTTATACATAATATCAAAGTTATTTGACCGAGATAATGTTTTTGCAAAAAGATAAAAATTTACTTACAAATTAACTCAATCATCGTTATAAAAAGTCAGTAAAATCTAATATTTCACATTTTCCGTTTTCTTTCAAACTCGAAAGAAACGCGCTATAGTTTTAAATTAATTATTTTCACCCGTGAAATAAAATCCTGAGGGGATGAGTCGACTGTTGAACCCAATAACTTAAAAAGCCTAGACCTGCCCCATTACTCTTCATTTTCATCAATCGAGGAACAAAAAAAAGCTTGCGACTCGCTTAATCGAATAAACAGCAGCGACTTAATGCTCTCACCCCGACAAACACAAATTCCCCCGGTCGCTTTAAAGCCCGAACCTTAAGAGAACAGCGTAAGCGGTGTCTGTCGTGCATCTGTATCCTTCGCCTTTCCCCCTCTTCCCCACGCCCGCTACTTTTCAATCCAATTTTCCTCCCGCGCTCACTCCCCCCTCCACAGTCTCTCTCGCGCACTCATACCCCGCGTAAGCTCCTCTTTTCTTTATCCCGGCGTCAGCCTCTATATAGATATATGTGAACATTCTCCCGAAGGATTAGACCGGGCGCGTTTCCGCCCGAAAATTGCCAATATCCGCCGCGCCGATCTTTATTTTGCGTCTTACCTCGGGAATGAGGTCCGATAGATTTTTATTGAGGCGCCGGCGGAGCTGCCGACGCAGCCGATGTCTCGCCGCGGGATTAGATTGAATATCAATGCGAACAGGGGCTTGTTTTCCACGCGCCGTCGACGGGCTTATCCGACGAGGTTGGGGCGAAAAGTTTTCGCTCGAGGATTTTACTGTAATTAAAATTAGAACTGAGGAAATCTTAGAGGAGGTGTATTAAAATGATATCATTACTTCCAACTTGTATATAGCGTATCTTTTTATTTAAATTTGAAGAAATTACGCTCTTTGGTTTCTTATTATTCAGCTCGATTGTGTTTGAGTTAGCAATTACGTAATACTGTAATAAACGATTGATACTAATTAAAGGGTACTTCGTACGCGAACCGTTATACGAATAACTAGCATGAGCGAATCAACATTTCACGTAATATCATTTTATGAATTCAAAACTTTGAGTTATTCGCAAATTGATATTACGAAAACGGATATACGAAAATTAAATAGCTTTTATCCATATGTAATTAAGCTAGTCTGACGAAGGTACGTTTTAATAACTTTACATCGTGGAACACTTCTACTAGTTCGCATGCTATACAAATTTTGTTCGATCCCGACACACATTCCATTCAGCGCTCGAGCACCCCTCGACATTTTTTCATCAACTAAAAACCGATTTATCCATCAAGAAGCCATCGAACTCTCTGCTCGTCGATTATCGTGAACGAAAAACCCCGATAAATTTCAATTACAAAGCCCGGCCGAGCACAATTATGACGTAAGCTCCGGGGCTCCGTTCTAAAGCACAAGAGTCGCTAGGAAAAAAAAGAAAGAAAGAGGGCCGCGGTGCAGCGGGTCAACCAGCTGACGCGCGCGTTCGAGAGTAGCCGCGGGGGTGGAGGGAAAGCGGCCCGAAAAACGGAGCTCGCGCGCCGAAACGACTCGGGCAAATAGACGGCGAGGGGTGCGATAAGGGAACCCAAGCCCGGAGATCTCTCCTGTTTCGGAAGGGTCGGGATGCAATGGGATGAGTGCGCCCCCGATGTGGCCAGGAATCGAGCGAAAGCTTTTACCTACGGCTTTTTACGGTTTATTGCGAATTCGACGGAGAGCGGCACGGTTATTAGCCCTCGCCCGGACTCCGAGGGAAAGTCGCTAATGCGCTATATTCCTCTTTGCATTTTGTTCCCTCTGTTATATTCAGCTGAAAGTATCATTAGAGGTTTAAAGAGATATATGTTCAGCCCGGGGTACACGGTTGAATTATGATAAAATAATGTACGGTTTTAACGAGTACCGCGAGAACAGCGCATGTTATAAGCAGATATAATGATTCGTCGAATTTGAACTACCCCCTGCATATTTCATCGTTCTCAAACCGAATGACGAGTGCAGCGGAAAAGTGTAGCGCGCGCGAGGCTTCATCAAATCTCTTAGTCACGCCTTTGCCGCAAGGCCCTGGAGGAACGGAGAGAAAGCACTCGCCGAAAATTCCATCTGCGCGCGATCCTCAAAGTCCGGCCGCGGAATATTCCCGGTGGCCCGCTCCGCGCCTTTCGCAATCTCGGCAGACAGAAGCCGCGTCGTCCGGCTCGCGCGGGGACAGCCCGAGGTGTTCGCCCCGGGTCGCCCGCCAGGGATATTAAGGAAAGAGTATAATGCCCGGTCCGCGAGCTGTGGGCACACAGACCCGGAGAGGCCGCGGGCCACGTGACGCATCGAGAATATATCCAGCGCGCATACAAGCCACCGGCAATAAAGCGGAATTCCGCGCTCTGTTTACTTAGGACGTAAATATCGGGGGCTTAATATCGCTCATTGTGGTCGCCGGCAGATCCTCAACCCTCCGCGCCTTGCCGATCTCTTTCGTGAGTTTTCGTCTGGGGCGGGAGATCGCGGGAATGAAACTTTGTATATTACGCTGAGAGATATTGATGGGTAAAATTTTTTTTTACTAGATGGGATACCGTAGTTATTTCTGGACTACAGGTAATGCCATCTGAAGATTCATTCAAAATCGCTTCTCAGTAAAAATTGATTCATAAGACGTACTGTTTGCTATCTTGATGAAGCAGTGTATACATAGTGAATCAGAACATTACATATCTAATAAAGAATGTCGGGTTGAATGTACAGATAATAGCAAACTAAATTAACGCCAAAATGTCAAGAATAATCACATTCAAACGGTGTTTCAAACGAACTTTAGAAAAAAAACTTCTTCAAATTCTTTAATCAAAGACTTTCTAGTGTTTCAAAAAAAATTAATCGGTACACACTTGATTCACAAAAGGCGTGAATTAATCTGAAGCTACCTCGACTCTTATAAAAAGAAATTATCTAAGAGCACCAAAGTGACTGAATAATAAAAAAAATTTTTCTTACTTCCCAAACGAATTTAAACGTCCTTAATGCGCGTGGACTATCAAGTCGCAATTCTACATCATTATCATTAAGCATCATCCACGGAGTTACGGTCGTTCGATCCCACATAGCGACAGCCTAGAGCTTCGGACCTAGAAAAAAAAAAGGGAAACGAGGCATTATCGTCCACTCGAGCGAGCGTCTCGCATCCGAGTGGCCTGGCTCTCGAAATCCGGGCATCGCGGCCTTCTCGTTAACTCTCCCGTGAAACGGCCCTCGACGCCGGTCGCTCGCCTCCGCGGCGAAATTACGCGTTTCCACGCGAGTTGGCGCCTCTCGAAAAATGTCCGCCGGGGCCCCCCCGAAGTTTCGGCCTCCCCCATTGTCCGCGGCCGAGCCTCCCCCGCTCCACGAAACTTGTAATGAGGGGATCTCGTATAAGGAATTAGTCCCTCGTAAATTCGTCCTGAACACCCGCATAGTCCTTAACATAATGGAGCGAATGGAATAGAATGGAACGGAATAGGTGAGAGCGACGCGCGCGCGTCCTATATATCCTCCGGCCGGACGATAAACGGGACGAGCCGTCATTGTGACGCCGCCCGCGGGATGCCCCGGGGCCCTTCAATTTCGCCCCGGAAAATGGCCCGGCGAAATAAACGCGCGCGTGCCGCGGCACTCGATGTTTGCGACCGGACGCGTGCGGGGATTCACAAAAGGCGCCGGCGCTTTTGTGAAAACAGTTTAACGAGTCGCCGCCGAGCTACGACGGCCGACGAACTCTAATACGAGCGGAGATCGTTCCGGAGTCCGACAAATATGAGGGGGAGCGATCCTTTTGTTTCTTTTATCTTGACGTTTTTATAACCCGCCGGAGAATTGCCGGCGCTGACAGTGGGCCCTGCACCTATCCTCTCGCTTTGAGGGTACCGCTCGATATTTTGACAAGTTGGATAATAAAGTTCAAAAGGTGTAGTTTGCAGTGAAAAACGTGACGGGCTGGTCCGGCTGTTTGGTTTGGAAGTTTTGTGATAAGGAATGGAGTGTCAACGCGTGGGACGGAGGACTTGATTAGTTGAGGTTTTATAGCCCTTTGATAAATTTTCGGTAAACGTAGGTCTGCCTGTACAAAGATTGGAAACATTGAAGATTGCAAATACGTTTCCCTTTATATTAAAATGCATTGCGGTATGGTTGAATTGAAGCTCGGAGTTTAGATCGAAAATGCCGATATCTCGAATTTGATGAGTATGAATGCAATCGACCATATACTTTTTATTAATTTTCGAATAAAAAAAAAATCAGTGCGCAAAGCGTGCATATAAATTGTGGGCTTTTATAGTTACCGGCAAAATTATAAACTACTTAAATTGGATTTTAAAAAATATATGATCTACATGCATTTAAAACCACTTCAAAACTTGCTCCGTGGGATAAGGATATTCAAATTGATTCATGACATCTTGATTACTGCACGGACGTAAGAGTCATGAGATTAAATGACCATAATATCCTATAATTTGTTACCGTTTCTAAGTTACATTATTCAGAAAACAAGATACGTGTAAAATTTGTTACTCTCCGAAAATAATCTGATTCAAAATATGATTCCTACGTTTTACGAAAATCCAATCAGTATTTAAATTTTCTCGTCGCTGATAATTAGAGTCGCTAAGCTACCTGACTAGTACTTAAAACTTTACGAAGGCGAGCAAACGTTAAGTTGCATTCAAACATTCAATTTCCCCCTAGTAACGCTCTACGAAATAGCTAATCTACATCCCATAAAATAAACGTTAAGGAAGCGCCTTAATAACACGACATTGAACTCGCGCGGCCTGAAATTTCGTCGTTAACGTAAAGAGCGGCGCATCCAGCGCCTCTAAAACTGCACCATAAAACGATCGAAAGAATTCGCATATAAACGAACAAAAAATTGCTTCCCCGAAAAGCGGCCATTAGGTAGGAGAAGGACGCAGTGGGTGCGAGAGTCCCTGCACCTCTTTCATAGAAGGGAACGCACCTGCCTGCTAGGCCTCCTATTCAATTAGCCCGCGAAATTTAAAAAAAGAGAGGCGCGTCCCGTCGCAGGTGCTGCGCGCGCAAATTGCCCGCGGAAACACGCATGGGGGATTGGTTCTCCAATTTCCGCAAGCCTCCGCTTCTCCGGCCTAGAGACCCCGGCAACGGAGGAAGAGTTAAACACAAAAAAAAAAAAAAAAAAAAAAAAAAAAAAAAAAAAAAAAAAAAAAAAAAATTGGGATCAGGGGGAGAATTGTCCGATCTTATCGGGCGCGTGTGTCGGCGTCGCCGCGGTCCCGGGGCCCCCATGCGCCCGGATGAAATTACAGCGGGGGACGCGCGCGGGAAAAAAGAAGCCGAGGAGACGATCGCCGGTCGGATAATTTCGGGTAAAAAGCGCGTCGATTCGTGCCTAATGATCCCCTGGCTGTGCCGCGAGAAATTGAGAGCTGGCCGGGATCCACCGCGGTGACGAATCAGAGTCGTTTCTGCAGGCGGCCCGAGTCGCGTATAAGGAGGAGTTAAGCCAAATTTCAGGGCTCTCGCTTACTGCCAGATTATCATTTGGCCAATTTGGGTGTAAATTATTTTTTTATAAGACTACCTGTAATTTTAGGTTACATTTTCGTTCGAAACTGACGTAGTGGTTATAAAAAACACATTTTACTTTAAATGCCTGCAGCTTTGTGTCAATTATTATGTAGATAAATGCAAAAAAATTTAATTTTTTTCACTATAGTCCAAGCAAAACTTCTTCTGTCTTCCTTGCCGTCATATTTTTCTCATTTCTCTAAATGCTACTTATGGATTCCCTTTGAAATTCGCTAATTCGCTTCAAAAGGGGGCTCCGATCTTTGTTCCCAGCAAACAACAAAAATCCCAATTCCCAAACGGCCGGCCGCGTCCCCGAAAAGAAACAAACAGTTGCTCGGCCGTCGAATCTTTTCTCGGAAAGCTACAAACGGCCGACGGGAGATAGAAGCCCGGGTTACGAAATAAGCAAAAAGCGTTAATTGAAAGTAAAGAAGGGTCGCCGGTGAGGCCCGGCGTTCGGGCAATAGCCGTTCCCTTACCCGTACACCTCCGGCCGCCTCGCGGTGCCGATGCCGCGGGGAAAGGGAGGCGCGCGAGGGGCGAAAGGGCATTGGACCTTCGACGAGGCGCGCGCGCGCTCGGTAGCCTCTCGGCTCGTTCCAGGTACACGGCGCGGCGGAGGCGAACCGCGGCAAATCGGTTTTCCGGACGAACATATCGAGCCGCATCCCGCGCGCGCTTCTTTTATTTATGATTGCGGGGCCTCCGCGTACACCCTGGAATTGATTTACAAAAGAAAGATGGATCCTCGCGCGGCGCCGCCGGGATCATTTTAGCCGCGCGGCGCGCTGTTTTGACGCGCGAGCGCGCGGGAGAAACGTGAGAAATGAACGTCGTCATTACGGCCGCGCCAGGTGTGTAGTCCCCGACGATGGGCTAGAGTGAATGTAAATTACTTCGATTCCCGAAGTAACTGGATTTAACAGCCTGGTAGCCACTCGCGCAAAGTGGATTAGAGAAATTTCCTTTATTCCGGGAATCCAAACTTAATTTATTGCCAATCACGAATCTCGACGATATAAGAAAAATTCTTATCAACTATTTTAATAGATACTTTCGATTATTTTGGAATGTAATAGATGCGTACAATTTCTCTCTGCGTTATTTTTTTTTTTTTTTTTAATTTGCAATTTAAAAATGGCACAAAGTCAGTTCATTCACACGTCGTTCAAAAAATCGAACATCATACAACAGGAAATCATCATCATCTTAAAGTATTACACGACGAGGACTCCGAGCATCATCTCAGCCTCTCACCGCGCTGCCGGTCAAGTCTGCCCTCGGCGTCGTTTCCTCGCCTAAGGAACATTACGGCCGAGGCAGCCCCCTGCGCGATTATCGTGCTCAATTTCGCCTCCAATCGGCTAAGTGGATTGCGATGCGGTTTTTTTTTTCTCCGGCGCGATCTCTCACGCGCCGCCGCCGCCTGCCGCGGGCGCTTCTCCCGCGTATACGCGCCGGCATCGATCGGATTTTTCCGATGCGCGGGGCTTCCACGCGTCCCCTGCGCAAGTATGCACGCAAGCGGGGCTGCCTTTTGATTCGAGGATCTCGGTGAGTGCTCGCTTCTGCGATATCGCGTCTCTCCTCCCTATCGCTGGAGTCTTACTCGGTTACACGGATTGGATCGGTTCAACGCGCTCGTTCAATTAAGTTAGGGTGGGGGAGAGGAAATATTTTAGGATTTGTCCTTTATTCCATTTATTTATGAATTCGAATGGCGTTTAATGTGGTTTATCGAAAATAAAATATATTTATTGAAGTAATTGCTTGATTTGATCACGTTTAATATACGAGCGTTTTTTAGCATGGCTGGAATTAGATTCGCTTATATATAGAATCTCAATAATCATTTAATTTATTTATCTTCAAAAAGAAACGTATAAGACGCTGCCACTTTCATTATTAGTTAGTTGCACCAAAGTTAAAGGCACCATAAGATTGCCGTATAAACAACGACGTGCCGCAGGGTTGAAAAATAACTGATCGTCGCAAATAATGAAAAGATAAAAAGGTGAAGTCATAAATTACGGGTTGCAAATACAGTCGATTTAAGCGCTGGTCTCCGCTAACGAAAGGTTAGTCAAAACCGGTCTTCGGTACAGCAGGACTGCAAGATTGCGCGTTGTGAAAAAATTCTAAAATCTCGGAATCCCCGCTCGCTCGCTAAGTGGAATTCTCCGTAAGTCTACGAAGGACAAAAGGACGCAGAAAAATGGGCGAGAGGATCCGCGCAAATAGCCGCGCGCGCGCCTCCTGACGCTAATAACGTTAACAAATTCGCAGCGCACGGGATCGGACTTTAAAATTCTTATCGCCCCCGCCGTGCGCGCACTCGCGCGTGTTCCCAATGCAAACGAGCGAAATGCGCGCTCGCCTGCGAAAAGGCGGCCGAAATTTATTTTATCTGGTAAACACGTGGCGAAATGTAAATTATATCGTTAAAATTTGTATCGGTCGCCGGTGCTCATTATGCAGAGAAGAAAAAAAAAAGCGGGAAGCAGATCGGGAGAGAGGCCGATATAGCGAATCGCAACGCGGGAAACGATAGTGTTATTGCATAAAATGCAAATTGGACGGGATCTACAAATTGCACTTATTGAAAAAGCGCTGCCTCGGCGCATTCTTCCGCGAATAATTTTATACCCCAGGTATTTATCCTGCGCGCATCGAAATACGATGTAATCTATACGTGATATTCGAAAAGCCGTTACTCCTCATCGAACCTCTCCGCGGCTGCCTTTTTTTTTACGAATTTCCCCAAAAATAATTCCTACATCGATGCCGCGTCTTTTTGCATCGCGGCTTTAATCACGGCACTCCCGTAATAACCCGGCAGAAGTAATAAATTCGTCGGCTCTCACCGCAAAATGTTCGACGAGAAATTCCCTAATCAAAAACGCGCGCGCAACTATTTCCCAACGACGCCTGCCTGCCTCTCTCTCGCCTCCATCCCGTTGCACAATAACGAAAACTCAGCCGCCGGCAGCTCTTTTATTAAAAAACGCGCGCGCGCGAGCTCAAAAAAAAAGGAAGCGAGCGAAAACAACGAGCGAATTCCTCCGCGATGATTCGCTTATCTACCTATAGGGCGTTCGATCCGAAACTCAATTTCCGCGGAGAGATTCGAAGGTAGAGGGAAAGGGGGGGGGGAGTAGGCGATGCAGCATCGATTGACATTCGAAACAAGCGACCGGTGGATTTGCGGTTCGCGCGCGGGCGAAAACATCTCGGGGAGATTGCGAGGGAAGGAGGCGGGAGGTACAGGTAGCGGACAGTGGAAATCTTGCGAGGGAGCCAGATCTAGAGATGAGAAACAGGTATACGCGTACGCGCATACACTACCGATCAAAAGTATATCACTGAGTTTACGCGCTGGTTTAATGCCTCGTACGGTGGATATTCCTAGATTTGATATGGTATCTTGAAAAATGATGTTTATTGCAGATTTTATGCAGCCCTTTTTCGTGATTATTATTAAGATGATATCTTGGGGTTATTAGTGCCATGTAATCACAAAGAACTTTTAAATGAGTGATG
>JAXIUT010008696.1:54452-84538 GCA_035586675.1 Eurytoma californica
CGTATCTGTTCGACTTACGGAATTGCTTTGGCGCTTGAATTTTAAGATTATCTGAATATTTCCATTAAATAATTTCAGAGCAGTTGGAATTTTTTGCCATTGGGTTCAATTAATAATGAATGATACATTCATTTTTGTGACACCAGGTCACAGTTTTATACACAAAGCCAATTTAAGACTGGTATTTAGGCGCCTAAAAAGGCTACGGGTGCTTTATCATGTAACTGATAATCACTAAACTGATAATTGATTATTAGAAAACATGTAGTAATTGGAAAAAACGACATTTTATTGTAATCGCTATCAAATTTCTAAACAAAAGTAATCGTAAGATTACTTAAAGTGGAATAAAATCTATTAAATTTTTGTAATAATCATTGAAATAAAATATTTACTTTACAACAATATTTTAACAATTGTCTGACGCATCGACAAAGAGCGAGGCATGAAAAAGGCAAAAAGCAAGCGCAGCAGCCGAACGGATATCGGCGTGCCCCGAGCGCGCGCATTCGACTCGAGGAATACTTTTGCCCGACACTGTATATACAACCTCCTACCAGTTTTCCCGCGTGCACGCCGGCCGCTCAAGATTGAAACATGCAAGTTGCATTATCGAATTTCTATCTATCTCCCTCCGTCCCTCCCGGCCTCGGCTCGGCCGAGGCGCGCAACGAACAACAGTCCGCATTTGCATATTCGAAGGAGGCGGGAGATGATCTGCCGCTGCGCGTTGCTACTTCGCCCGCGGCCATCGGGCGGGGGGGAGACGCGCGCGGCATTAGCCGAGGCGCGGACGACGAGGAAAAAAAGGGCCGCGGGAGAGGGAGGGAAGAGAAGACCGGGAGGAAGGAAGGATGCCGCGGGGAACCGGTAGGCAGACGCGGCAAAAAGAGAAGCGCGACGCGAGGGTTTATTCGAGGCTAATTATTGGCGAAAATTGCTGTATTTTTTCGGGTCCCGCGAGCTCGCTCGTCTTTTTTCGGGAGGCGCGCGCTTCGATTATGCGACGCTCGGTATGCGTCTTTGGGAATTTCGCCGCGGAACTCTTTGACGGGCGCAAGAAGCTTCAAGGGGACGTGACGAAATGTTGGCGCGGTCTGCTGGTTTGTCGGTTTTTGTTTCGTTAAATTGAATTAGGAGTGGACTGAGGCAATTTTTGCTTGAGCACTCAGCAGTTTATTTTATGGAAATAAAAAGTATAATTAACATTCATTTATAGGAACTCCGAAATTTTTTTATTTTATTTAAATACCTACCAATTTCAGTGTACTAATTTTTTGATAGACTAATTAATTGTGAATTAATGTTACAAGGCTTAATGGCATTGTAAAACTTGATTCTTGCAAAGTTTTCTTTGATCCTAATATATTTCGTGATAAATATAATCATTACAACTAGTTATTCGTATATTAATTTGTACCGTCGTTACCTCTCGTTGCTAAAGACTTTAATTGCCAGTATACCAGTTTTCTTTTTACATGTAAAGCTTCTAATATTTTATTGAAGAATTTTAAAATGCGATAAAGAATTTTAAAATGAAAAAAATACCGGAACGTGATAAAATTTAATTTAAAATTATACAATGAATTTAGATAAAATTTCTCAATTTATGTTATCTACTTTAATTTTGAAAGCAGCACTTTAATTATATTACGATACCTTGAGAAACCACCCCATTACATACAAAAGTTAAAAGCGAATGGTTATTCATTTCATTCAATTATGAACTATTTCGTATAGTTGATGTTTCAGTATCTTTTTAATTAATGTAAAATCAATTTATAATTTGCAATTATTATTTTATAAAATACACAAATTATCTTCTATAATTACAAAATTCAATTTTTTTCACAACTTCAGAAATATCGTAAAAAATATTTTAATCGATAATAATTACTTTCAATTAGTTAAAAAGTCAATTGAATTCTTGAAATCGTTGCAACGGCATATTACTGAAATTTTTTACTAATCCGAATTCGCAGCTTCTTCGAATAAAGTAAAGAAAAGCAATGCTCATAGGTTCGTTATAAGAATCTCTGCACAAGTAAAAAACAATGTTCTTCTTCAAACAGAATTTTATAGCTAGTAAATTCAAATAATGTTTTAAATAAAGTACATACAGTAATTTACTGCCAAACGATTAAAAAAATAAATGTTCATACATTAAAAGATTAATTTATGCCTTGAAAATTAATTTGCATATAAACATCTCTGGGAAATCGAAAAGCCGTCGTCCTATAACAAAATGAAAAGGAGCATACGAGACCGCAGCGTGTCAGCACCTCGGAATCCGGCCGGTGGCGCGCGGCGAGCAGGCCTTCGATTTTTCTTCCCCGTCGGCCGTATAGAGAGGATCCTGGAGGAGCTGCCACTGCCATCGCTCGCAATCTTCATGCCTCGCGAATGAGCGATCGCGCGCTCTTTGATACGCATCGCTCGGAGCTCGCAGTCGAGAGCCGATCGTGCCGCTCCATCGCTCGAAATACCACCGTCGCGATACTTCGATTATCCGCTGACGTTTTTCCTCCTCCTTTTTTTTTTTTAAATTCCCGAAAAAGAAAAAGGATTTTGAAACGTGACCAACCGTGCTTAATGCAACTTCACAATAAAACTCGACTCGTTTTTATCGTGCCGCGTGTGTAGAACAAGATATGAGATACGCGAAGATTCGCGCAATCAGAACACATCGGAGCGCGAAGATTTAAGTTGGAATCACGATGCGCGGATAGCCTCTATGAATATTCAGAAAAAAATCATCGCAACCCGATCCCCGAGCGTAGAGACCGATGAGAGAAAGAGAGAGAGAGAGAGAGAGAAGCCCGTGGAAACACGACGCCACGCGCGGCGTTGTTTCCCCCGGCTGTTTTTCTCTTTTTTTTCGTGTCACCGGCGCGCGATGCGGCGACGAGTGATGGGTTACGTCTGCCTCGATGTGCACGATAAAGCGTGCGGCAGATAACGGCGGCGCTGCTCCGCATTGTTATTCCACGCGAGCCGGCCCCGTATGGATTACTGACTTTCGAAGGTGCTCGCGGGACGTACGAATGCATATTGATTCGCCTTTGGCGGTGGGGAAAAAACGTAGCCGCGGGATTAAAAATTCAGACGTTTTTTGTATAATTTATTCGGGCATCGAGGCTTTAAAGCGCTAGAAGAGAAGTGTTTTTTTTCGCTCGGTAAACGGATCGGTGACTTTATTTGATCGCAAATTTATTTTTAAACGTGATTCATTTAAATCGCGCATTGGTAAACCCCAGCTTTGATTAAAATAAATAAATGGTATACTGCGACTCGTCTAAATTCGATAACTGATAACGCGTATTCACGATGGTTCGGTAAAGTGTGTTTTGCTCAAATTTCATAAGTCACCGTGTCGCTAGTAAATAAACCGGGCTTGAACAACAACACCTATGCACAAATGTTTCCGCAAACAACGTCCGAATGCGCTAAAAATCTGTTTGTCGGTGACGAAAATGTTCGGACGCCTCTTATCTGCGAGCGTGACGGGCTTTTCACGCGAGACAGCGCCGGCCTTATCGGCGTACAATAAAACGCCATTACTGGGCGCCTCGGAACACGCAATAAACTTCCTCTCTCTCGCCACGCACGTAAATAATTATAACCCGTGAAATATAAAAGGCCGGGGAGCGCGGGTTCAAGTTCAGCCGCTCCATTCATCTTCGCTCTGTCAATGGCCCGAGCGCATTATCGGAAGGGAAAAGGAGGCGGCGCTTTGTTATTACATACGGTGCCGCTCGCGCGCGTAGGAGCGAGAGAGAAAGAGCGAGGGAGAGGAGATACGTCGCATTCCCCGGACCGCGGCCGGTAATTCCGTCACGTCGCATTATCTCGTTGCGGAGGGTTCGCGCGCGATCTAATTGCATTATGCCGAAGGTACTCGAGACACACACGCTATACGGCGAGGCTGCGAAATATTCGGCGCTCGTGCCCCGGGAACGTATTGTGCCCGGCACGCAATGTTGTTTCTTTTTCTTTCCCCGCGAACTTTTATTGGCGGGTGACAAACGCGTCCCTCTAGTATTTGTTAAAATATTTTTCCGACTTATGGCTTTGTATTTTTCTTGATGAAAATTAATTTTAAGTAAAATATTCACTTTTTACTTCTCTGAATGTAAATAAGTGAAATTGAGTATAATTGTGGACACTTTTTTTAAATCCCATTACATCATGTCTGATTGAGAATATTGAAAAATAATCGACACTACACTTTTTTCGAGTCAATGTTTACTAATGAAGATGTTACTTATAGTTGTGATTTTGCGCGTTACGATATGATTCTGTGATATATAGATGTAGTACACTCTAGGGTGATGACACGATCATAATAAATTTTAATTCGCGATAACATTGTTGATAAACATTTAAGAAAAAAGTAAAAATAAGAGTCGATTATTTATCAATTTTCTATCAGTCAGATATAATGGAATATTTCATATACGTAGACAACCTGATTCTGCACATTTTCGATAAACTGCTTATTACTTTAAATAAAAGTACAACAACTTTTTAAGAGTTTAAACATTTAATTCATTATTAAATTTTATGACTCGCAGATTTTAAACAAAATACTTGAAAAATAAAAAAATATCACACGAGAGAAAAATTAATTCAGAAAAAATTGATTTACTTAAATTAAAATTAAATCGAGTAGTTTTCCATTCTTTCAAATTGTGAGAGGTTTTAAAAAATCTTATTTTACGAAATAAGTTTGAAATTAATAATAGTGTAGGTACTTATGAATTAAACCACGCAGTTTATAACCAAAATTGAATCTCACCAAGAAACATCGAGGAAAACAATCCTATCTGATAATCCTTCCGGGAGTTCGTCCGGTCGTCATCCGTAAGCCTCCGCCGTAAAAGTATGACGTGTTATCGCGTGCGCGGCGCGACGTGTGCGCTCGCTCTCGACCGCCACTCCCCCCATCTCGCCGTCCGCAAATACGTCGGCGCACTCGCGCGATAATCGCATTGTCCCGCTAAACGATAGCGCAAATAATTGGAATTAGGATAATATTATTGCGGCCGCGCGCCACCGAGTATTTACCTGCCGCCGCCGCCGGAATGCCTTGGCTCCGTGAAAATGGGCAAACACGCGGGCTACGCCAGTGGGTAAAAGCGACAACTGCGCTCGGGGATTGCCAATTAGCCATTCATTCGACGCGAATTTCGAGCGAGTATCCGACCCCGCCCTGGCCTTCTTACCGCGGGTTTATTTTGCCGGGCCATTGCGAGAGCCTGAGGATTATAATTGTCGAGCGGTTTGAACAATGAATTAGTGGGTGGATCAGTGATTTGGCGGCTGACGCCTGACGATTTTGGGACATTTAGGGTCTACCTCAAGCTTTTGAGAGATAAGTTCGACCAGAAAATTTTTATGTTACATATTTCATTTGATACAATTACTTGTCTTTCATATTTTTGAAAGCCTCTTTTACTTTTTATTTTGAAAAGTGTTAATAAAATTTATTAGATTAAGTTTGAAAATGCAAGAATTGAAGTAAAAATTGAATGCCCGAATCTAAATTTAATAAAAGCATTCCGCCGCTCATGAAAAAATACGAAAGGGGAAATGCAAGTGGGAGAGAGTAACGATGGAACGTGAGGAATCGCAACTGCGGCCGGACCGCTGCGCCGCTTTAAACATTCAATTACGAATTTCCGGCTGATAAATATTTTCCACCCTCTCAACGCTGCGGTCCGCTATTTTTACGAGTGCACGAGCGCAGCGTAAGGTTTTGTCGAATAGCCCCCGTCGTGATTTAGGGCTTCTAATAAAATCGCCGGTTTCGCATTCGACATGACGCTTTTTCGGCACGCGTTTTGTCAAAAAAAAGGAGGGTGAGGTCTGGAGTCCAGGACGACGATTGATGGGCTTTAATAGGAAGCGCGCCGTGTTAAAAGGGGTGAAATTGAGACATCGAGCACGCCGCTTTCGGGTCGGTAATTTTTGACGTTCGCGGCGAACGAGCGGTAAAATTTACGTCGTAATTCGCGTGTACCCCTCTCGCCTGATTGCGCACATAAATTATCAACACTCTTGGCAGAGGAATGCGAAATTGCGATTGAACACCGCGTTATTAAATTTCGAATGTATCGCCGTACGGGACCTGCGGGATCCTAATACCTCGATCGCGACCCTCGCTCCTTTCAAATCCCGAAGCCGGTGAATTATTTGTAATGGGAATATCCGCGTAACTATTGTCGCGACTACTTTTATTACGTAGGTACGTACGTGCGCTAATTTTAATGAAATTTTATCGAAACTATTTTCTTCGAGCAACTTCGCCATTCGCAAATTATACGCCCGCGCGAACCCAGTAGGAACTTTATACGCGACTAACAAATCGCTGGATCAAAGTGTCGATCTCTCGACTCTATCTTTACCCCGCTCGCGCAGCGTAGTCGCCTCTCCAACTCGCTCATTCAATTTTATCGTCCATTTCGCTTAATTGTTCCGCCCCCGCTCGACGCCGCTCGTCGATTTCATTTTCCACTTCTGTCCTCCGCTATTTACGACGGCCCGCCGACACCCTCACTCATGCGGCTTCTTTCTCTCTTACAGAAATGCCGGCTGGCGCTACGATGGGGAGGTTCGCCGCCGCCGGCCCAAGGACCATGGCGATTCCACTGCTGATGCTGCTGCTGCCTGCGCTGCCCCGCGTCACAGCTAACGGTGAGTCATTCTCTTCTTTTTTTTTCTATACTTACTCGATGAATTTGGAAGGACGTGAGATTTTTCGCGTATATTGTGCTGGTTGCTAAGGCACGCGGAATCGTGAATGATAAATTTGTAATTCGTCGGATTTCATTAATTAATAATTTTCAATAAAATCACTGGGGTTCTCCTTGAAATTAATACACTGAATCATTGATGTTACGTATTGTGGAAATCAAAAAGTTTAACTTGCTAAGTTTTAAACTTATCTAAGAAAATCTTGTAAAAAGACTAGAAACAAGTCTGGCAGTCTCCTAAACAAGGCATATGCCATGGACTTGCCTATGTAAACATCATATCGTCCTCCGCTAGATTTAATTTCTTTTTACACAGAATGTTTTCCAAATTTACATTTAAAGCATATATAATAACGATTAAACGATTATTAGTGGTTTCTTTATTGAATTAAATAACTATTTAGGCAAAGAAAAGCAAATTATTATAGTCGAAAATATCAAGACATTGTCCAGTAGGCAGCGTTAAATTTTTCGCATCGGTCTCTCACGATGCTCCCGTCAATAACCAATTATGAAATTCGAGAAGCGCCGGCACTCGGGCGGTGCGTCGAGGAGGCGCTTGAGTGCCGAGGGGCTCTCTCTTTCCTTCGCGCTTCTTCTGGTCGCCCAGGCCTCTTTGGGGGAGCCGAATGTAATTGCGCGTGCGTCGAGGCAAGTACGCCCGGAGAACACGGGTGAGATTAACTCGCGAGTCCCTTAATGAGGCTGGCGAAAGAAGCGTGGGAGAGAGATTTTTCGAAACTTTGTTGCGCGCGTTATCGCGTGCGACGATGCGGCAAAGGCTCCGGGCGCCGCTCCCTCTCTTTAAGAGGCGCGCGGCGTCAATTTGGCGCTGCTTTGCTTTACCCGGCAATTTCGTTTATTTTCCTTCCTTGCGAGAAATTTTTTGATGGAAAAAAATACATTTGTAGCCTCGGTGAATACAATTTTATTTTCGTATTTGTGGAATTTTTTTTTTATATTCACATCTTTTACCGACTAAACAAATGCGCAATAAAAAAGGTTTAAAAAATAGAAATCCAGGGAAGTTTAAACACACTTCCGACATAAAAAAAACTTGTTTATTTTAATTTTATTTTTCGTACGAAAATCAAACCCGATTCGAACCCATTTAAAAAAGAGTAAATAATCAATAGCAAACTCTAGCCGCTATTACCATAGACAAATAGAAAAAGCGACGCCGTCACTGCCCGACTTTTCCGGATCTCCTTTATCAGTGCACTCGCACACGCTCGGAGCACAATGGCTCGGCAGAAGTGGGCGAGGGGGAGAGACGCGATGGAAATTTCAGCAGCGGCATTTCGATAATTCGTTTACCTAAGCCACCCCCCTCCTGTGCGCCGCGTCGAAGTTCATCGATCGGCGCCGCGATTTCTTTCCACCCCTCGGTGCTTCGCGCGGAGGGAGCCGCGGCGAGGGTGCGTTATTTCGCGGACTCACAAATTAGCGCGGCGCGCTTGACATCGATACAATGGGAGAGAAGCGTTTCGTCGCGATTACCGCAATCAATGGCGGTAGTTACCCCGGGCTGCAGCCGATATCTTTCTATTGATTAATTGTTCGCTTTCGGTACGGCTATTGGTTCCATTGATCGTACGGTATTAGGCAATAATTTTTGTTTAGAAAATGAAATTCTTTTATTGTATAAACCTGTGGTTATCGATATTGATTAATGAACTACAATGGGTAGCCACTGCTTTTCTGCCGCAAGAATTCTGCAAAATGATGAGGCTTCGAGAGGTACTGCAACACTCAATGGCTATTATTTGAAATCAAGACTCTGTGAATTCTTTGCGCCGGGCTCACAAAAGAAATTGCACCTGCATACGCTTATAATAGACGGCGAGCTTACGCAACGCGGAATGCCTGGTTTTCGGTATTGGAAATATGATTTTTTTTCGGCGAAGCATTTTTCGCGCGCGAGCACTCGCAAGGGTATTATTTTTCCAGCATTGAGCGGAAATGAATGTAGCGAGCTGCATATTCATGCACGCTGGAAATATCTCAGCAATGCATTTTCTCATTGTGCATAAAATCTATAAAATTTTTTGTGAGCGTATGTATCTCCTGCGGTTTAAATATTTTTTTGTAAGCAAATAAAAATGTACGTGTACGAAAAATTAATGTTCGAGAAATATTTTTGCTCGCTAGAATAACGATCTCATATTATAAAATTAATTAAAGGATTATAAGAATTTACTTACTTTATTTTACTTTTAATGAAAACAATTATTTCGCGTTTTAAATATTTCAGTTTTTAAAAGAAATGCAAAAAATCTTCGTTTTTTTTGGTGCATTGCTATGTTACGTAAAATTCGAAAAAATGAGGAAATGCTGGAACGTGGAAGTAAAAAAATTTTCATTCCGTCATCGGCGATCGGAATTTATCCAGCGAGTCAGACGAAGTGCACGCGTGATCGGCAAAAAAGAGGAATTTCTGCCGTGACGCAGCTGAGGAATTCAGCGGTGTCCGGATGTCGCTCGCCAGGATTTGATTTAACCGGGGCTTCAGGTAAAAAGGAAGCGTTGACCCTATTTCTTGGTCGCTCTGGGCTTTTTGCGAAAAACGAGCTCGAGACCAGAGACGCGGAAATTTAATTTCCATGGACCCGCTGCGAATGTTTCCCATGCACGTAACGAGATGAACCAGCGGGAATATATTTTATTTATTTTTATTTATTTATCAAACGGACTAAAATGTCTTTACCATTGAAATCGTAAAATAATAACTTAAATGCTAAATTTGAACATTAAAGACTACACATAAAATAACGAAGAAAGTTCTTAAGTGACCAAATAGGGATAGTAGATGATATATTCTCAGGTAAAGAATTCCACATTCTTTTATTAATATTCAGAGTGGAATAAATGAAGTTATTTTATTTTTCAATAAGAATATTCAAGGAAATTGTAGAAGCAAATTTATAACGTATTTCAATTGTACTTTCCTCCGTCGCACAAGATACGCACAATGAAAAATATTGTTCGATACGCGTGCAAAAAATGATTCCCTGAAGAGTGTGATTTATGCTGGTTCTCGGGCGCTATAAACGCACACTCTTCCGAGAATCAACTTTTACGCACTAGTATCGAAAATAACTATATTTCGTTACTCAGAGAGGAAGAGACTCGTAAAAATAGTGTTTTCCCCGCGAAAGACACTTCTTCGGCCTCGTTAGCGGTCAACGAACGGCACGACGATCCCGTCTCAGTCCATATTCATTCCGCATTAGCGATTCGTCCGAGGGACAATCGAACCAATCAGGCAGTGCTCGCCCCGTGAAACTGCCCTCTCGCCGCGGCGAAAACCAATCGCCGGTAATTATTCCTTCCTCGCCAGCAAATTCATAATTCATTCGACGGCATCGCGACAACGACACGACTAGTTCCCTCTTTTATTTTTTTGACTCCGGAGAAATCTCGCCGAGATGCTCCCAGCGCGAGGGCTAACGTTGAATTATAAACAAGGCGCATCGACGCGAATACGGTCGGGCACTTTTCTCGAGACGCGGCAGCTTGAATTTCGCCAGCGCCATAAATCCCGCCTTTTTGCCCGGGTAATCGGGAAACAATTCGCGGAGAGCCGAGGAGTCATCCCGAGTCTTCTCTCTCCTCCCTCCGGCAAAAAATCGCGCCCGAATCGTCCGCTGCCGTTAGCCAGCCCCGCACCTGGATTTTTCGCTCGGCACTTTCCTCTTTCTCTCCGCGCGGCTTCCCTTTTTGCCCCGCGTCGTTCGCTCCTTTTTTTGCGCGACTCACGCGCGCACCGCGTGCGTCGTTTGTTTCTTCCGCCGCTTCTTGCGAGGCTCGCTCTCATGCCGCGGACCTCGTCAGCGCGTATCGATTCAGTGCATTAAATTTTGCGCGAGTCCGCTGTTCCCCGCCGTCGTCGTACCTCTTGCCTGCTTGATAGGCTGCACGTTGGTGATTATCCTTCGACGTGAACTGCCTGAAAAGGAAAGGAACGGTTCTCTTATTTTTAAATTTAATTGAAAAGTATTATTTTTGTGTTTTATTCAGTCGGCGGGTATCGTTGATTTAAGAGAATTAGACCTTTGTATACATTTCTGTAAAAAAATTCCAGAGTGAATATGTTTATAACGTTTTAATAAAAAAAACTGCGCGAGTTAATTTAATTTCAGCTTTAATGTTTTATATCTGTTTTTATGAAGATATTTTAGACGTCGAAATAATATTATTTAATTGAATACGGTGTCTAGAGATAATTAAATAAAAGAATAATAATTTCAGTTTTGATTCTTTAATTAAATAATAGATCAATAATAGATTGGTCAATAAAAAGACTATCTGCAAAAGTAAAATAAAGTTGTCTAGACATTTAACAAATCGCACCTAAAAAAAAATGTAGCGATCCCGAACAAAATGGATCGCTATTCCGGAAGCAATTTATATATCACGGCGTTTGGAGATTGACAGCTCGTCAAAACGCCCGATCGATGGCAGCCGCAGTCTTACACCGTCGCGCTCTTACGAAGCCAATTGACAAAGCGCGTCCCGCGCGAGCGATACCCACCTTCGTATCCACGACGTCCCGGACGAAATTTTATTCATGCCGCGACTCACAATAAAGATTCATTTCAGCGCTGCTCTCGCGCGCGCCCTTTCCCCACTCGCCGTGAAAAGAAACGAGCCTCCCCTCCGCGCGCGAATGGAGAGGCAGAAAAAAAAGGTGCATCTCACTTTCATGAAGCGGAGCGCACACTCGACTCGACCTACATCCCGGCGTAATCCGTTCAATGCGCCCCATTGTGACGATCGCGGCGGTTTTCCCCGGCGCGAGAAGGAGGAGGATCGGTGGAAAAAGGAGAGGACGCGCTCGCCTACCCTGTTTTCGGCTGTCTCCTCGAGAGAGGGCGATGCAGCCAACCCTCTTATCTCCTGGCTTTCTTTCGCCGCGCCCGCACGGTTGGCACACGGCTCCCGCGTATACGCGATCGTCCCGCCGAGCTTCCACGGTGGCGCGAATTAATCCCCCGAACCATCGGGGCTAATGCGCCTCGTCCGAGAGGAGCGAGAGTAGGTGAATGGAGACAGGAGGGAGGCGCACCGGTGTATATCGTAGCCATTGTGAGGCGCGCGGGTTTAGGCAGCACGCACGAGTGGATGTCGCGGGAAAAAGTGGGTGAGGTAGCCTATACTTAGAGAGAACCACTATTATTTCCTACGGGGCAGTGCGTGTTGCAGGGGGAGATGAAGTATGATTGTCAACTATTTAGCTATAATTTTAGGAAAAATAAAAGAAATTCCTTTTGCAAATAAAATTTATGAAAAAAAAAAATAAGTTTGTGATAGCTGTAGACCTTACTGCAGTAAATTCTATTTCGCGCTTTCAAAGCAATTCTTGCAAGTGATTTACCGTTGAATTTCGCAACGAATTTTTGTGTTAAGTTCGCAAGCAGATAATAGGTCATGCTGTCTTCTCGAACCACCAAGGCAGATTTTGCATTAGGGCAAAGTGAATCAATATTGGAATAATGAATATAGATCTTCTAAAAAATAGCGGGTTTATTTTTTATGAGAATAAAAATAAATTCTTTTTAAAATGTATGAAAATACAATTCTTGAGAGTTACCTATATTTGTAGATTCAGAAATTGCATAAGATTTTAATGAAGTACCTAGACCTTTTATCTCGATATTTCCAGCTCTACCTTAATAAAATTAAAAGCGAGTTTTCAAATTAATGGTAAATCGAGTTTGATCGTAAACCGATAAGTTTCACGAAAGTTTGTTTCTGTTGGCTTGCAATTTAACGCTACGGCGCTTGGGGTAAGGTGCCGCGCTGCAACCATTGCAGGCAATGTGTCAACAAAGTCTTAGACACCGCCAGTTGCATAAGCGATTAAGCATTTCCAGAATACTTACTTCGCCGCTCTTCGTCCCGCAATGCACTTCGCAACAAAGCGAAGCCTCACTTGCTCGATAGTCCCGCTTCATAGCGAAAGGTTATTCCGTCCATGCAATTACAAGCCACATTTAAATAAGTGGATTTATCATCACTTTTTAGATAATTAATTATTTAAATTCTTCCAGTCGTTCTAGTCAAATATCACTAGACAACAGATTTCGTTGAACAAACAGTTGCACAATAGAATAGATTTTTTCAAAATCAAGCAGCGAACGTACAATACAAAGATTTAATGAAAAAAGGAGATAAAAGCACCATTTCCATTCTTGTGTATAATTTGACTATTTAAAGAGAGGGGGACTGAGAAGTGGAAGACAAGGTGCCGTGGAAAAATGCTTGCTCGCGGAACGTAAAAATAATCTCGAGCACTGTGAGCGCTGATAGAGAGAGAGAAATAAGCCGGGGGAGGCTCTGCCGAGTCCCTTATTTACTACGGCAGCGGAAGGAGGCGCAGAAGAAGGCGGCCGCGCTCACGCGAGGAAGCAGCAGCCGCCGCCGGCGGCGAGGGAAAAGCCGAGTGTGTGACGCGGGGAACCTAGCCTCCCCCCGATCCCCTCCCCCACGGGCACGCCGCGCCTGTAGGCGGTAGATACGGGGCAATCTGATCCTCGAGCACGCCGCGAGAGACTCAAATCACACGATCGATTTATTCGGCAAACAATTCCTATGCAGCGGTCTCAAAGAGCCGCTCTCCCTCCCTTTTGTCTCTCTCTCTCCCTCGCTCCCCCCTTGTTCCTTACCTCTTTTTTTCTCCGCGCGGACTTTTTCCCCCGGCGTCGCCTCGCCTTTTCTTCGTTCCGCCTCGATCTGCTCCTTTTTTCCGCCGTCGGTCTCTCGAGTCCGGCGCCTATGGCTCTTGGGGGGCTCGCGCACTCTCCTTTCCTCCGAGGCTTCGAGTGCGGAGCCACGACGACCTAGTTAAGGGCGATGCGCTCCCCGGCTCCGATGCTTGTACCCGATCTCCCTCTCGGTCTTTCCCCCGGCCGCGCACTTCCCATCCGCTGTCCTCTCTCCTTTTTTGCGATGAATAGTGCAGCTTTAGTGGGCGACGACTCTGGCGAGCCCGCTGAAAGGACGCCGATGCTGCTCGTTTTTTCTTTCTTCCTTTTGCCTCCTCCCGGAGCTGTGGGAGATCATAAAGGATTATTGTACTGGTCATTTTGAAGGATCGATCGCGACTGCAGTTTTTTCGAATAATGGCAATTGTTTAAAGTCCAGGCTGCATTGTCGGATTATTGGGTTATAATTCTTTCAGCTTTTTATAATTGAAAAATTTTCATTATTTAAAGAACACAATTGATAATGGATATTCGGAGCTATGGAAATAAAGAGTAAAATTTACTCTTCCGAAAAAAATTATTGAATACAAGCCCACTTATTATAGGGGAAAGCGGGGCATAGCAGGCCATGAGGCCTTTGGTGTAAAAAACATTTATTAACCAGTTTCATTAAAATTAAAGCATTTTGAAAGATTATCATTATTACATTGCAATATTGCTATATATAAAAATTATATACAGTAATACAACAGAAATGGCGCAAAAACATTTTGAATTTCTAAAAGAATTTTTTTTTTCGTCGCAAGATTCTAAAAAAAAACATTGCACTCCGTTTGAATTCAGCTCGAAATATTGGAAGTAGCGAAAAACCTCATACTTTCGATAAAAAAAAATCTGCGCAGCTCGCATCGATATTCCGCTTCTATAAAATATTCAAACGTTCCGCTGCCGGTGCAGACACGCAAAATCGAGCTATACAGATTCGGCAAAAAAAAAAAAAAAAAAAAAAAATATAAAAAAAATAAAAAAATAAAAATGTATAAAATAAACGAAAGCACCGACCGTGCGAAACTGTACACCCAGCGAGCAGCGTGCATCAGCGGCGGCCGCCCCCCGAACTCCGGGGCGCATTACCCGCGGAAATCGATCTCCCGCGGACGCCTTAATGCGCAAAGCGCGTAGATCGAGTTAGAGCCTCTCCCGGCATTTGAGCCAAACAGAGAGCGGGAGGGAGACGCGCGCCGGGGCTAATATCTCGGGATGCTCGCGCGCCCGCGCGTTCCGTTGTGTGTCGGATGCGCGAGAGGAACAATGTATTCTCATTAGTAAGTTTCGGGAGGGGAGGCCGCAAGCGTGCGCTCGCGCGCCCCGCTCTCCTTAATTAATTTTAACGCGGCGCGATCACGGCCCAACTTTCGGCCGACCCTCATACGGATAATGGTGGCCCGTTAGGTGCGGGGGGTAGGGGCCGCGCCGGGAGGAAAAAAAAAGGACGCGGGAATTAACATGCGACGGGGCGCGACGCAGCCGCTCGCGAAGTTTAGCCGTTAGCGCGACGCCGCGACTTCTTATCCGTTACTTTCCGACTCCCCCGTGTGTTTGTCGAAGCCCGAGCTGCCGTGGGAACCGGCTTCTTTGCAGCTCTTCGCTTTCTGCGACCGAGGAAAAAATTGCAACTTCGGTTTAAAATTTTTGAAATACAACAAAAAATTTAAGCTTTGTAAGTATAACTGCGTAAAATATTTTTCGGCTACATATAATTTCTTTTTTGCGTACGTAAGTTGATGACAATTCTCTTATGGAGACGCACGTAAGACAGGTTAAATTCTAATATTTATTCATTCATACAGCGCTTCAGTTGATACACGAGTTGGAATTAAAGCCGGATTAGACTGGTCTTACAAGAACCACTCAATTTTACCGTGAGCTTACATCTTCTACGCTCAACAAGATTACATTAAGCGGGTCATCTTTCAGAACCGTTGGTGTCTTCTTTCAATTAAATTAGTACACTAAAGAAAAATTTGGATAGAAAATTAATATTTTCTTTTAACTAAAAGGGTCATAAACATTACACATAGCACGAAAGTTCTGGTAGAGGTTTTGGTGACCCGTGTTTGCGTTCCTACGAGGGGGAGTCGGTAATTAATTACTCCTCCGCCTGAGTATGTCGAAATGAGGTAAACATAACAGACTCCGGAGCAAATGCACACACGTAATTTCGCAGTCGGGGTAGATATTTCTCCCAAGATGGAGTGTCAGGATGTAATTCCGCTCCGCTCCTCATCTAATATACAAATTGCTCGCGCGAAAGCTATTTAGAGTCGGCCGAGGGAGAGCCGTATCGGAACCTCCGGCAATTAGAGACGTCGGGCGCTGTCGCAATAACCCGATCCAGACGTCTCTCGCGCGCGTGCATATGCAGCGTCGAAAATTTGCGCGATCGATGCGCGCGTCGCCGGCGGGACCGAGAAATTTAAAGGACGGCCCGATGACGAGGCGGCCGCCCGGCACAATATGTATGCAAAAGGCCCGGGCAAAAACAAAGCGCGCGTGCACATACGCGAGCGCCCCGGTGCAATATTATGGCCGCCGCCGGCGGCGGCATAGCTCGCGCTCTTTTCTCCGTCTCTCCGCGCGCCGTCTCTCTCTCTCGCTCCCGCCCGCGCCTGTGGGTACGTATACACCAGCCGTCTGCGAAGCGCACCCCATTCCTGCAGGCGGACCGAGCGATATTAGCTATTCCAGTTGCGTCTCCCAGCCGCGCGACACATCCCCGTCGGACGACGCGTCCCCCGGCGTCTGCCCCCCCACCACCCACCCTCCCGGACCGTCCGTCCGTCGCTCCCTCCGCGGCGCGTCGCTCCTTCCGCGGTGTAGGCGCGCAGGGGGCGCCTAACTTATTTTCACGCTATGCACTTTCCCCGCGCTTCCCTCGGCTCGTCTTCTTCCGCGCGTATACCGCCGTCCCGCAGGTATAACCGGCTCCCGCGGGAACTCGCCGCGTGATTGTGGAGCGACTCGCGCTGGAATCCACCGGCTCTCGTGGCTTCCTGCCTTTTTAAATGAGCCTTGTTGCATCCCGTACCGGGCTCGATTCCTTCCTTTTATCTTGCCTTCTCGATATCGCTCCGCGTATTCCTCGCATAATGCCGCGGTGAGGGGGAACGAAACTGATGGCTTTGTCTCATTGAAATCGTCAATATTGCGCTTCGATGAACTGAAAGCAAGTGACTCGCGGTTATTTTAAACTTGATTGTAAGCTTGTATATACTCTTAAAATAACGGTAATTTCAGTTTAATATTAGCGAAATTTTGCGGAGATAATTTGTTTAAAAGGATTCTCATTTTTTTTTAAATTTTCTATACATACATAGTAACTTAAGAGAAAGAGTTTATATCAATTAAAATTATTACACAGCGTCCGAAAAGTTTTTACCAAATGATATCAACATTTATTTCCAAAAAATTCTCCCCTAATCAAACAAATACAAACAATATTTACAGAACGTAGACTTCAATGAAGCATTTAAGCGAATCTCATTATTGCGCTAAAATAATCATATCTTATTTAATATCATACCAGCGTGGGTACCCGAAAATAGAATGTGGGCTTAGCCGTGCGAAATTCGATTATTCCCCGTTGACGTAAGAAACCGCTCAATATAGCATCCCCGGCGCAGTAACGCCGGAGCTCAATATCTAATTATCCAACGCTCCCGAACTCGATAAGCCGGCATCTCTCCGGCGATCCGCACGCACTCGACTCCCCCCCTCAACTTTCTTATCCGCCATCTCATTCCCAAACGTTTTGATCCTTTCATACCCCACGCAGTCGGTCCGACACGAAGGTCCGCCGGGGACACGTCTTCCCCTCCCGGCGGTCTTCCACCCAGCGGACACGGGAGAGCCCGGGTCGCCGCATTCTTTTCCCGGGCGGTATATGCCGCCTCGTGAGAGCTAAGCCGCGCTTGCGCAATTAGAAAGCGGAGCCGCGATTGTACGCGCGAAAAAAAGGCGCCGCGATCGTGTTTAACGGGGGGCGCGAGCGCGAGGAAGTGCATTGCGAAATCCGCGCGCCCGCCGCTCGAGATGCACTTGAACGAGTGATTTGTGGCGTGCAGGCCTGCGCGCGCGGCAGGTTGCTTTTTAGATTGATCGGAGATTTCGCTCGGCTTGTTGTTTTAAGTCTTGGGATATTTATCACGATGCTGAATTCCATTTCGAAAGATTAGATAATGAGATTTTTATTCCGTTGAAGCTTTTTATACTTCTTCTAATTTAAAATATTCTGTTTCATTCCACTTTTTTAATTTATTTTTTATTTATTTTTGTTTCAGGTAAGCGAATTTCAACGACGGTATATAGTTTTCTCTTCGTAATTATTGTGTAAGTTTCTTCTTTATACCTTAGATTTTATTCCTTTATACCTTTGATTTCAATAATAAGCTAATTACTTTCTTTTTTATTTTTTTTCGTACAGTAAGAATTAAAAAACTTCATCTGTTTGTTAAAACGTCTATTATTCAGAAAAATAAATCAGTAAGTACAAGTGTACATCGTCGAGCTTTTTCGCCGGCGGGCGGCGCCGCGCTCAAGAGTTACATGCGCCTCGCATTACCGGACAAAAGAGAATGCCTCCGTCGCTCTCCTCTTTCCCTCGCAGGAGCGGATCGTTCCGACGGGGAGGCCGACGCGCCCACACAATACCCGCGCACACTCGCACTCGCCGTGGATGAAAAAATTCTCAACATTCGGCCTCCCTCATTTTTTCTTTTTTTTCTTTCAATATCGCAGTTTCTGGAAAGCAACGTTTCTTCTTTTTTAATGACCATAAAGAATAAAAACAAAATGTTGACGAGCCACTATTGTTGGTGGGCCTTCCGTGTTTGATTTCTTTTTCGGTCTATACCACAATTATTCAATTAAAAGGCCAACATTTGAGTTCGTAATGGGATACGCGCGGACTCTTTCGCTACGGCTGGGAACGAAATCGCGAGGGAACCCGTTTTAGAGCGAGTGCTCGGAACGATAGATGCTTGGTTAGCATATTGTTTGAGCCTGCACCGCTACTCATTGTGGGCTCATTAATAAAAAAAAATATTCGTTTACTCTATTCATGTATTTGCATTGGCTGAGATTCAGGTTACAATTCTGCGATCACAATTCAAGGGTGCGTCTAAGCAACCTCGAAAAATTGGTTAATCATCTGTTATTTCTAGGTAGTGTATACATAATTTTTTGTTCAAAACCCGACGTCCTATTAAAAATTTATATTATTTTCTACTTCTACTTAAATAAATCAACAAAAAGGTACTTATAGTCTACTTTTCATCATCGAATGAAAAAAAACTTCATAGTAAACTTTGAAAACATTGTCAAATTATTCAAAGTTCCCCTAAGAAGCCTCACAATTCATAAATATCAATCTCAAGCCCTACACA
The DNA here is from genome assembly GCA_035586675.1 of Eurytoma californica. Taxonomy (NCBI): domain Eukaryota; kingdom Metazoa; phylum Arthropoda; class Insecta; order Hymenoptera; family Eurytomidae; genus Eurytoma; species Eurytoma californica. Next base: position 73,359 of record JAXIUT010008696.1, read on the forward strand.
GCAAAAAGTGTAAAGTGTTCAGTCGCACAACTTCCTCCACAAATCTTCGCGTCGAAATTAAAGGGCCATAAGCCGGCTGCCGCGGGCGCGACACGGAGCCACCGTGGCTGTAGCGCCCTGCGAGCCACCCTCGCTCACGTAGGGCAGTCACGTGGTCGCCTCCGATTATTTCGAGGGTCGTCCCTCTCGAAAGAACGACGAGTTTGCGGGCCGCGCGCGCGCGACTTACTAAATCTCGTTGACACCGGCCCGGGGATCCATTTGACCCGCGGGCGCGCGACCGGACTGCGAACAAGCGCCCGGCGATTTCTTCCGCTTCCTACGTGCTCGACGCTCCTTTCAAAAGCCGCGGCGACCCGAGGACTCGAACTTTTGTGCGAGCGACTATTGCAGGATCCCCGTGCACGCCCTGGTCTCGGACGCGCGAATTGGTTTGCGCACTTGGAGTATCCTCTCTTTTTTTTTCTTTTCCTTGCCGGTGGAAGTGTTTTTTTAAGTCGAGTCGCGCCTTATGGAAGTGCCTTTTAGGATTGTGGAAGGTTTTTTTAAAGCGAATTTCTATTATTTGAGATTAAGGTTTAATGCCTTAGAAAAGTATTTCACGATTCGAAATTGCAGTTTCAATAAAAATTACTTTTATTTTATTTTCTTGAAGGTAATACATTGCATTCAAGCTTAAATGTATTTCAAATTTTTTATAATATTTTAGATGAGATGTAATTTTCTGCGAAGAATACAACACATTCAAGTTGACACAGCGTATTTGAAGCGCAGCACATCAGTGCAGGCAATTATACCCGCAGTAACTAAGATTCACACAGCCAATTTGAGGCGGCCATAAACAAGCAGTGTGTCTCGTGTGCCCGGCGAAAATTCACGCGGGCCCCTTCTCCTTCCATCAATTCAGCCAAATGAAAACTATATTTCTCCCCGCGACTCCCCGGAGGCCACCCCGAGAACAAACAGAGGCGCTCCATGCAGAAGCGACAAGAAAAAAAGTCAATAGCGGAGGCGGCGGCGGCCCCGGCGCAAAACACCCTTTGCCACTCTCACCGGGCCCAGGGAGCCATCCGCAAACAGCCGCGCGCGCGCCACTCGGAATCATCGCGCCGCAATAAATATTCATTCCGAGCGGGGCGACGATAATTTCCAAGGCCGCGCCGCGATGATTTATCCGCCCGCTCGGACCGCGTCGCTAAACTGTGGGAAAAGTCGCGCGCCCGCGCCCAATGAAAGGCCGGACACGCGCTCCAGCGCCTGCGGGAGGTGCGAGTGAGAGAGAGAAAAAGTCGTGCCGTCATCATTTCGTTAAGCGCGATCGCCCATAAATCTCGCGCATTGACACCCCGGACGAGTCGAGCGGCTCATTGACGTGGATTCGGGCGGACGCTTCCTTTTGTCCTATGCCACGACGTCTCGATTGCCCGCGCGCCTCTCGCTCCCGGGAGATGCAGGAGAGGAGTGCGGGAGAGAAACAGAGAGAGTGAGAGCGAGCTGGATGATTAGACCGAGGGGATTGATGATCGTTTGACGGAATTGACGTGTCCCCGTCGTGGCGTGTAAGGCTTGCGTCGTGCCTCTTGGATTAAAATTGCCTGGGCCGATTGCATCGGAGGACTGGAATTTTTTGAAACTTGGATGATCTCCTTGTGTACAGATCCTTTTATAATCAATAGTAAATTTTTTTAGAAATAATTTATAATTTTTAATTGCATTGTTTTATTTATGCTAAAAAGTAATTTCAGTACTTTTATAATAACTGAATGCAAGAAAGGTAGCATTAGAAAAAAAAATGAAAATAATGGATTTCAGAAATTGCGTACAATCATCCTACATTACAAAATCGGGACTAGATTAGCTAGGGAACAATCATCCCGCCTCGTGGCAACATAGAACTAACGCTTTCCTCGAGAAAAACGTAACACATCATTTGCACGCCGAGGCAACCGCAAGTATAAATCACCGTGCAACCGTAAAGTAGCAAAATTTTTATCGTCCTCGAGCAGTTGTTCGCTCGCAGCAACAATTCAATTAACTCCTAAAAAAAAACTAGCCTGCATCGATATTAAAAAAAAAATCGATATTAAACAGAAAACACACCCTGGCTCTTGCTCCATACGCAACGGTACGTATATAATTATCTCTTAATAAGAGCACTCGTTGTACAAACTGCGATACACGCGCACACACTTAGACTCGCGTGAAAGAGCCCGGCTTTTCTAGCCGCGCCGTCTTCTCGGCGATTGGGTTAATAGGCGTGTAACGGAGTAGTCGCGCGCACCGAGGGCATAAATAACGGGGATTACGTGCGCGCGCGCAGCTTACACCGATGATCGAGCCCCGCGGAATGTCGATTTGTTAATCGGCGCGCGCTTTTTTCCCCCGCTCATTATCTCGTCGAGCCGCGATGATAGGCCTTCTTCCGCGTCGCGCGGAACTCTTTTTTCCCCCCCGAGAAAAATCAGCCTCTCGCTCATTGTCTAATCTCGCCGGGCGATTTCGTGCGCTGGCAGGCGGGCTTATTTATGCCCGCGATCGGCCCAAGGTGTACGCAACGAGGCGAGGAGATTAAATCGTTAAATTAAATCACTCGCGGGCCGGTCCGGTGCGTAATAACACGCTACTCCGCGGCGCGTCGCGGCCGAGGTATTAATGAGCGTAATTTTCTTATCAAAGCGCGCTTCGATATCGCGCGCGTCGTCCAACGACGCGCTTATTTATCCGCGATTTTTGCGAACCGCCTAATTAGCGATTGAAATTTCCCCGTCCGTCGCGTCGGCCACTCGAACGTACACAGGCGCTCGAAGTGCCTGCCGCGGCAATAAAATAAAAACGTCGGCCGATGCGCCGCGGCGAATGCGTATACACGGAGTCGGCAAAAAGCGAGGCCGCGTCGACCTCCGCGACGCTCGGGAAAAATGCCTAGAATCTCGCGTTACCGTCGGGCCTTGGACGCGCGCGATTGCGAATCTCGTTTGAGCAATCGCAGGCCCGCGCGTTTGCGCAACGCTCGCAAGCTCCTCTTCCGAGAAACGCGCAATTTTTTTTTTTATAAAGCGCCGGCGGGAAATTGATGCCGCGTGCGTAAATTTCTTCGTCGTCCGCGGAGAATTTTTACCGTTGACCGGTGGCCATTGCTCAAAAGCCGCCGACGTTCGTGCTTTCCTGCGTTCGTGTTTTTTTTCTCTTTTTTTCTGTTCGACGTAGCCGGAGGGCGGACGCAGCGACGAGGCTCCGGTTAAATTCGTTACTTAATTACGCGAGATGTCCGCGCTGGCAGCGCCGCCACGGAACGTCCGTCGTGAGAGACGATGTCCGACAGGAAGTGGGAAGACAAAGGAATTTAAGGGCGTGCGATACCCGGGGAGATAAAAGTCGTGGTGCACTTTTTTACGGCTTCTCGTCGGTTAATTGTTGTTTTCTTGATGAATTCTTCTGTTCTCCCAGCGTCTGAAAAATATCGGACTTGTTTTAAAGAATAAAACAGTGATGCAAAATTTATAGAAATAAATGTTACCCCGTGAATTGCTATAACAAATGATGAGTAGTAAAATTCACTTGACGATAGAACCATAAAAAAAACGATAAAATGATTCCGTAAAATGTAAGTAGGTTTTCTCCCCTTCAACAATAAAAACGTTTATGATTCATAATTAAGTGTATTAGATAATAAGTTACCGACTTATATGGGAATATAAATCTTAATAAAGAGAAATTTACATCAGTTGTAGCGCAGATTTTCTCAATCATTTGGCTATGTGACCTCGTTCTCAGTACATATTTTTAATTTGATTTACATACCACATATGTAAATCACGTACCTTTTTATACATTTTCATGTAGTCGTAATAAAGTGTAGGTCGTAAAAAAATGCAAACTCGCAATAAAAAGTTGCTTTATGTTTCATTATTTACTAGTGATTAATGCACCGCCAGTTTTGAGTTTTACGAGTCGCCACTTTTTGAAAAATTGTTTATTAAAAAAGTTTCATACATCGCGTCCATCGATCCGCACCACCGTAGGTGTAGATTAATTACTGTTTTCCTTCTGTCGCGACATTTGGACGATCCTTTTGTCAAACTCACCCGCGCGATTCTTCACGGAAATTCTCGGTTCACGCAACATTGAGCCCGAGGCAGCTTATCAAAAGGTCGACGACAAACCCAGCGGCGCCCATTTACCGGACAAACTATTTCCATTCCTAAACATTAGCCAGGAAACAATGCTGGCATGCAAATCGCGGCCGGCAAAAACAATCCCCCCGCCGCCCGGCGCTTCGGAATTTGATTTGTCGCGCTACTTACGCGGAAGCGGGAGGGCGACGGTGGGGAAAATCCATAATGGCCCGGCGCAGCGCGAGGCGCGTGTGTACACGTCGGGGTCAGTGCGTGGTATATTAACTCGGGAAAAATGATGTCTGTTGTTCCACAAAGGAGCGAGGCCCATTGGCTCCAGACCCGCCGCGAGTTACGCACGATTAAGCAGGATGGTAATTTTCGGAGGGGCGATTTTCGCTCTTGCGCCGAAGGGACCGCCTTCTCTCTCTCTCTCTCTTTCTCTCCTGTGTACGTATATATACAAGACTATACATCCCTTTCACGGCGCACGATGCGTTATGCTTTCGTCATGCACTTGAGGGAATTGAAAGAGGAGCGCACTCGTTTCGTCCTCTTCCTTTTTTCTTTTCCTGATTTACGCTCGCCCTCCGCCGGCAGCGTATATATCCTACCTTCGGTCGCTTCGTCGTTAAGCGTTTGATTGATTTTTTGCGCCTGTCCGGAGATTTCCGAGTCCCTCTCTCGCGCGCCGCTGTTTTTGCTCCTGCGCGCGTCCTCCGCGCGTCCCTTCCTCGGCGTTTTTTTCTTTCGCTCGCTCCTTTGTCTCGGTGATTTTTTACGGGAGCGCGGCGCACGGTAGGCAACGAATGTGTGGTAAATCAGGCCTTTTTTACGGGGGAAAGTTCCACTGGAAAGTTCGGCCCTCCAGGATTTATGGTTGTAAAGATGACAATACAGGTAATATAAATTGAATGAACTTGCGGAGGCATTGTTCCGTGAAATAACATTATTCATTACTTAATACATTTTTTGATGGATTTAAAGTTTCGGCCCCGCAAGCGCGGCAGCACGTCGACGAGCGAATTTTTCGGCCCGGCTTTTAATAACTCCGCGTCGAGGAAATTTCGAAATTCCGCTGTAAAAGTTTTACGAGCTCATTTTCATTAAGTCGAGCATGGCGAAGCTTTTGTAGTAAAACATTAGGGGGAACATACGAGGCTCGAATAAACCGCTAATCGCCACATTTTAGTTTCTTGCGAAGTTTCCATAACCCACATCTTCTGTTTACGTAGATTTATAGGCCGGTAGCCGAGAATTTTTCGAGCACAAAAATTACGGACGTTGATTCATGCCATAATAAAGAAACGTTTCTTCCCAATAGGGAAAGAAAGATCCGTCAGCTCTCTAATGTCTCGGGTACGTATAAATGACACTAATGAAAGCATCAAAGCCACACGAGCGGAGGCGATAATCTCCCTTCTCCAACGTATAATTAAGCAAACTCTCGGCAAATTTAACGCCGCTCTCCGTTAGCGTGCGCCGCGCCGGCAACTGTTAGACCCTCGCGTAGCGGACCGCAGCCAACTCGGGATCCTCAACACGCCTTACATCTAAAATTCAATGGCGACGCACCACGCGCTCGTACGTCTCCTCCTCGCGTGCTCCTCTCGATCCCTCGCATTAGCATCGCGCGCGCGGAAATTCCCGCGCGATAAAAAGGATCGCCGCCGACATTGTTTACCCCCCGCCCCCCGCCGAGTCAAACGTCATAAATCGAATCGCGCGGTATCAGCATCTCGCGCTCGCGCAATTTATGCCGTCCATTAGTGCGCCGCATCCGGAAATCCCATTCCGCGGCCCGTATAAGGGAAGATCCCGGAATCGGACGGGGGAGACACCACGGCGCCTTTGTGCGCCGCGCGCGCGAAACAAGAAAGGCCGCTTTAAATAAATTAACATTCGCAACGGGGGAAGAGGACGCGACGCTTTTGCCGGGATTCGCGCGATTTCTCCCTTCCTTTCGACGCGCGCGGCTTCTTTCTCTCTCGCGCGCGCGCCTCGCTGTATAGAGGGCTGCGCAGCGCGTTTCCGCTCCGCTGCAGGCGCCGGCCGCTTTGCTCTGGCGAAATGGAGCGCGAACGAGTTTTGAGGTTTTTCAATGCTAATTGTCGAGTTTGCTTTTCTGAGGTGACGAAACTAACGGCTTCAACGCGGCTTTATTCGTGGGAAATGTGGGACTGCCGCGAGGTTCATTAATTTACGCTCGGTCTACGCCGAAGAAATGTAGGCTAGTAATGTTTTTGTAATGGGAAATGCCTCGAGTGTTCCTTCATGAATCATTTTTCTCCGTCTACTTTGTTGATGGAAAAGAAATTCAAACTAGCTATTAGATGCAATCTTAATTGTCAGTGTAATCCGAGTAATAGCTCAATTATGAGCAAGGAACTTGTTAGGACTTATTAGATTTTGAATGGAGCATAATTTCATCAAGCTATATTATTAACGGGATACATCACGTATACAAGATAAAAGTATACTTAATTTCTTTTTCGTATAATCAAAATTTGTTCGCAAAGTCTAGCTTTCTCGTACCCTTAATTAATACCGGATTATGGGTATGAGTGTACAATATATATCCGTGTAAAGTCACGCAGCTTTAATGCGGTATAGGTCTTAGGCGGATTAAATCTGGTGATATGACCAGGCATGCATGAATTTTCTATGTCTACTATTTTTTCCGTCTTGGTTACACTGCTGTATAGTGTGGCTGTGTCATTTGAATATCTACATCGCTACACATTTCAGATACAAACGTACACTTATTACGGAGGCGAAGCACACACGAAGGCGAACCGGAGTTCAGCAATTCTAGAAATAAGCGGTAATGCTTGAAAAATCGTGAGATGTAAATATCAGAAAATAAATAAGCTTCGATTTTGCATTATCGAAATTCCTAACGAAAAATTTATTGGAGTAAGTGAAATAAAGGGAGAGCGGCGATGCATCAAATCTCCGCCCTAAAAGTCACGCAATTCATAATAATGACGATTCGGGCCATGCGAAAAAATATTAATTTTCCTCGCCGCTCGACGTAAAATACCACGAAAACAGATGAATTTTTCATCCCTCCTAGAAAAACAAAAAAAAGGTATATATCCGCGGACCGCCCTCCGAGGCCAGACCAGGGGAGAGTCATCGATTGACGCACGATAAGAAGAAAATGAACGAAATATCCCGAAAAAAAAATTACGCCAATCACCGTCGCGGCCATTTCTCCTCCCTCCCTCGCGTGTAGGGGGAAAAAACGTCGAGGAGAGCGGGAGAGAGACAGAGTGGAGAAGGAGAAAAAACGCGCAAGAGAGACTTCACTGTGCAGAAAAAGGGTCGTTTCCGGAATTTCGGAGTTCCTCCGAGCGAACACAGTGGTAGTTATTTCTTCCCTCGTTGACTCCCGATCGTTTGTCGGTCGCTCACCGATTGCGTCTCTCTTTCTCTCCGGGCAGTTCTCCTTTTTTTTGCTCACTCTCTCTGTCGGCCCTGCATGTCTCCGGCTCGCCCCCTTTTATTTCCCTCTCTATCTCCCTTAGTTTGTCTCATTTTTCTTTTTTTTTTCTGCTCCGACCGCCTCGTCCACTTATGTCCGACGTGTGTAGCTACTCCGCTTGTAGATCAAAACTAGGAATTACGGATTTTCGGGTGCCATCTTCCGGCGTTTGAATTAATTTCCGCTATATTACGAGAGATTGAATGGCGCGGGGGAGAAAAATACCGACCGCGACAAGAGACAGAAGTAGGCTAGACAGAAGTCAGGCGGTTTAGTTGAAATTCTTTAGATTTGTTGACTGCCGCGAAAATAGCATCATAAACTTGGTGACTCAACTTTTATTCCTCGCCAAAACTCATTCACATATTACACATTTTTCTTTAATTGAAAAATTCCTTTAAAATTCACGTTTATTTATAAAATCTTTATCTGGTAAAGACGAAAGCATTAAGAATGATCAGCAGCATAACCAATGACAATTGGCTTGTTTTCGAACGTAAATAAAATGAAACTATTTTGACTTATGAGAATGAATCGTGCAAAATTATTAAGCAGCTAATTTGTAGTCAAAAAATTTCTTATTTTAGCCAGTAAAAATGAAATATGAAAATGTCAAATCAATCTTACAATCTTTCAAATTCTTCTTTCTTGCAACTTTTTAGAAACTTTTACGAGTTTCGATCGAATTGTTTTTTATACCTTCTGAAGTAAATATTTATGAATGACAAACTGACCCTGCATGATTTATTTTTCGGTTTCCCTGTAGACAAAACTAAATTATGCAATTTTTGCCTTTTAAAAATGGATTACTATCCTTTTAAGTCATTGTCCATTTTTTTCAAACTGAAAAAATTGAAAAAACACTCAATTCTACAAAAAAAAACCTGAGTGATTTAGAACTTGGAATGAATCAGTTTTAGCTCAAAGGAAGTTAGTTTTCTGATTTTTTCACTCGGTATTATCAGAGAAAAGCAGATAAAAGTTTCAACACTCCTTTAATCTTAATATAATTACAAGTGGCGTAAACAACTTACGTCGCAGCTCGTTTTTAACGAACAATTTGAATTTCCATCATGGTCATTAAAGTTTTAAGAGCCCGGGCACTCCGAATTAAAGCCGAACGTTTTCGCACTCTCGGAACGGTATCCCGCGCGAAGCGTTAATTGCACCGCCACTTAGCGTATTCAAAACAAACAGCTTTTTTGGCGGCACTTAGGAGTCTCTTTACAGGTCGGGGCGTCCGCAAATTTACTCGGTCGTGCAAACTCGCTGCGCCGGGAGACAGAGCCGGGGCTCTCGCCTGCAAACACCAGTCGCCCGGCACCAGGCCGCGAGAGTCGCCGGCACGTGAACAAGTGGGCGGACGAGCGGACCAACTTTTTCGATCGGTTAGCGGGGGCTCCTTCGCGAACTTTCGAGTCGTCGTCTCTCCTGGAGTTTTATTGGCCTTTGCATTCTTCATTTTTGTTTCGCTCATGTGCGCGCCCGCGCGAGCGCGGCCTGAATGCTGAAAACAACCTCTTAAAGAAAAAGCGCGCCCGAGGAGTTTCTCCCCGCTCCATTCGCGGCTAGATTTACTGCCCTGTTTTGTCAATGTTGTTAGAAGTTAGATTCGACATAATAACAAGAAATTCATTATGTGCCTGTCGAGATTCAGAAAATAACTTTTTACCTAAAAAGTAAATTGCTTTTCTTTACAACTTCTGATAAAAAAAATTTTATCCGTCTTATAAAGTATTTCAACCTGCCACGCAACTTCGGCGCGCATACGAAATTATACACGACTTAAATTATTTTTTACTTTTATCTCTGGTTTCCGAAATTTTAAAAACTAACAAAGTGTTTTTCTCTGTTTCAGGTGAGTCAATACAAACGTCCTCTGAAAACATCAGTCCGGTTCCTCCGTGAGTGTGTCCCAATGAATCAAGCCGTTAGTCAGATATCGATCAAGGCGAAGGTGTTAAATCGATACACCCTTTTCATTTTGAAGATTAGATTAATGCAGTCCCCGGGTCCTCTCGAAAAGCCAAATCTTCCGCATAAATCGGAAACGCGCGGGCCGCGGTGACAAATGCCCCAGTGTCTAACGCAGCGGTCTCTCCCCTCCCGAAAAAGCGAGCTCTCGCAAGGTGGGCGAGGAGAAAAAACGCGGTATGAAAAAGAGGAGTGGCGAGAAGCGCGCCGGCGGGGAGAAAACGAGGACCTCCGAGCGCTTATCCAAAACACATTTTTCCCGGGGCGTCGCCGAGATGTTCCCTCGCTCCGACCTGTCGACGGGCATCGCACCGAGATATTTCTCTGTCCGGCGCTGCCTACGACGTCGTTACTCTCGCGCGCGCTTAGGTATCGTCTTTCCCTTCATCCTCGACGAGCCGGCCGCTTCTCTCTCTTTTTTTTCACAAGCGGGCCGAGCGCGCCTATCACGCGCACCGGCTTCTCGTGACTCTCTCCTTTCGCCCTGTGCTTTTTTCTCTCGCACGCGCGGAGCGTCGACTCGAAAATCCGACGCCTCGTTTATTTCGCGCTAAATACGGCGAAACGTCGAAGGATTAACGCGGACCCATTAGTCTCCGCTGACGCAAGAGCGACCGGAGGTGAAAAGGCGTTGAAGTGATTATTTTGCGGGCGGCGTTGAGCTAATGCAGCGTGAAACCTTAATGTGATAATAAAAATTTAAGGGCACACGAGTTTAGCTTAAGAGCGGGAATAGTTTTTCTCATTATTAAACATAATCTTCGGAGCGAAATGTTTCAAATGTCAAGTACGAGCTTTAAGTTGTTTTAATCGTTTAATTAAGTTGAATAAATTATTGTAATCTTTGAGGATTACGTTTTAATTTTTTATAATGCCGTCGACGCAATTACTTAAATTTTTAAAGGTTAGCTGTGATTACTCTTTACTAAATGTTTGGGATTTATATTGCAATAAATAAGATAAAGAATTATTTCCAGTTCTTAAAAGTGGAATAAATAAAATTTATAGAAATGTATTTCGGATTTATATCAATTTTATAGGTTTAAAAAATATTTAAAGATTCTTAAAACGAAGATAAGTTCTAAGCGCTTTATGTAATATGTGTTCGATAAAACTTTTGCCTCCAGGCAATGTCAAAAGTTAGCAGTCAGTAAAGTTAGGATAGCATAAAGCACCCCCCTGAACTCGAGGATTAGCCAAGATGAGATTTAAGTTTTAATAATACATGACATTCAACTAGTTAAAGTTAATGAAATTTCTAAAACACTAAAAGGAAAGGCATTCTCCTCTTCAAACTTGCTACCAACAAGTTTTGTTTGCTCTAGGTGAATCCGCCGCCCTTTTCACTTGCAACAAATTGTGTAAAAAAGGCCCTCTTGAACGTGCAACATTGAAATAAACCTAATTTACCAAACTGACCTAATTTTATTGATAAACGATCCTCTTTCGCTGCGAAAAACGACGTTGCAGTAACGGACGACTATCGTTTCAAAGCGGCGGCCATAACTAAAAATTTGATCCCCTCGAACGCAATAAATTTAACAACTTTTCCGAAACGAACCACCCGACCTCGTTTTCACCGATAAAAAACTTTACTATTCCAC
>JAXIUT010008696.1:84638-113586 GCA_035586675.1 Eurytoma californica
CGCCGCGTCGATCTCATCGTCGAACTTAATAAAAAAAAAGGCAAACACGCGCTGCGCCCAATACGCGGCGTCATTCTCGGTCAAATGAAGCTTACGGGGGAAAAAAAGCAACGGGGTGTGTGTTTCAGAGCTCGCGCTGCGACTTTGCTCCCCCTCCAAGCGGCTAAGTAGATAACCGCGTACGTGACCAATTCCGCGGTCGGCGCGGGGCTCGAGTGGCCCGGCGGCACGTGCAAGTGTTTGTCTTCGAACTTACAATGTGGTCAGCGGCACTTTGCTTACGTGATTGCGCCCAAACCTGACGACGTCCACCTGCGGCGGCCGAGGTATTTCGAGGCGAGAGATAAGCCGCGTACGCGCCGGAAAAGCGTCCTGGGGCGCGGTCCTTTTCGCGAGATCGAGGTGTGATCGCTCGTTTGTCTTCGCGACGAAGGGTAGGAGTGACGGTGTGTCGCGAATTCTAATTTTGAGGTGAGGCACGTCTCTTTACGGTAGTCACGCGTGTAGCTCATTTGTATGGCTGATTCATTTTTTTGAATCGAAAGGTAATTGGTGTAAATGTGGCTGTTAAAGAAAAAAAGTTGGTTTTTTAGTTTTTATTTGAATAAATGAAGGTAATGGACAGCGTAAGTATAAGACTAAGTAAATACATTCAAGATTGTGTATGTAGTCTTTGTAATGCATATAAAGGACCGTACAGTTACAAACTGTTAGTCTGAATAGGCTAGCATGTGTATGTAAAGATGATGCGACACAGTATTGATGGACAGCTTGAGCAGCTTATTTCACGTCTACAGACACTAGGAAGATTGTTTAGTACTTAGGAATAGATTGAACCAATAAATCTATCAATCATGCACTAAATCCGTAACCAAACAGTATTTGACAACAACTGCTTTATCTTTCTCACAAAAAGGTCCAATATTATGGTATTATGAAAATCAGTTATTTTTCCATCATCCTACCTCCCGCGCATTTTCGATTACGATTCGACTCGTATTACGAACATTCTATTAGTGAATTAATTGCAGTTATATAGCCGGAGTAATTTTTCAAAGGAACCGCGATAGCTTTCCAATGCATTAGAGTATATTAAAAATTCATTTTTCAATTTATCAGTGACACCAAAGTCGCGGGAGCGACGCCGATGAATCAGCCAGGAAGAGGAGACAATTTCGTAGCAAGCCGCCTGAGTGCAAGCTTTTTAAATCGATATAAATTCATTCTTCCGAGCGCGTCCCCGTGCACTAATTCCGACCTACAAAGCAATGATTAATCTACGCTGCACGCGGGAAAAAGGAGCCTCCGAGGTTTATTGATCATGTAATGTCTCTCGCCCCGGCCGGTATATACGCTCCTTATATTCATTTTTCCCCTATTTATTTACTTACCTCGTCTCCCCGTTCTCTCCCCGCGCGCACTTTTGTCTCTCTCCTCTCCCGTCTCTGTGGATTTCGCTCCCACTTTTGCACTATATGCCTTCCTTCTGTATTTATTCTCCTACCCGCTCTCTTCTCCCGTTTCATTTTCGCTTTCTCTCACGCTAACGTCGCCGGTTTTATTTGTCAAGTGTTACGTTTTATCGATGGACAATATTACAGACGTTCCGAGTGACAAAAAAAAGTGGCGTGCTCATCCGTTTTCACATCCTAAGTCGCAGATCCTTTTCGAGAATTTTATTGGGATAAAAAATGTTAATTTATAGTTGTGTCAACATGTTACAATAACTTTTTTATGAGCATATGTGTGGTTAGTCTTTCCATGTGTGTTTTTGACGAAAAAAAGGACTAGTCTTCTTTTTGCAGTCTCTTGGGCGTCGTAGCTCGTTAGGAATTTGCATGTGAATTAAAAACAAACGCCGGGACAATTCATCACACCAACCGTAATTTATGTACTTATTAAATTCATAATACACTTTGCACAAGCTCACATATCACTATAAATACAAACTTTGCTCTTGAAGCAGTAATTGAAAAATTCTAATCAACGTATACTATTTTATTAATCCCAAATGCTTACACGAAAGTGAGATCGATCCTTTTAATTAAAGCAGCAACTTATGTTTTTTGTTAAAGCCAATAAAAGCTAGAGAACCACCTTTCCTCTCGAAATAAATCGTAATCTCATATAAGTAACCCAAGAATGTCCATAAGTTAAAAAGAATCGCCTCTCCTCCCAGGCAAAAGGTCGAAATCATCGCACGACGGGAACATCGGGAACTTCGACGAAATAAGCGCAACGATTAATCTCCGCCTCTTCCCGCTCGCAATTTTTCCCGGCGCTCTATTTTCCGCCCTACCGCGATGCGCGACAAGAACAATGTTCGAGCGTGAGAAAGGCGGCCGCGCTTTTTTTTCGCGACGCCTCGCGCGTCCAGCCGTCCTTCCGGAATGCGCCGATTAATTGGCACCGATAGGCCCTAATTAGGGCCCCTCGCGGTTTTGACGGATTCCCTCTCCTTTTTTTTATGTTCGTATCGATGCCGCGCCCGCGGCGCTCGCGAGCGCCGGGGCTTTTGACGAGCCGATCCGAGGGCTGTGTTTAGCCGGGATGCATAATTGGGAGGCTCCTCGTTGCGTGCTTTGATGGAAAGCATCCTGCGTTCGTGCGCCGCGGAGTAGACTACTTCTTATCTTTTTTTTTTCTTTCTTTCTTTCGGCGGAGAGGAGTGGTTTAGAAAAGAGTACAATGAGGCATAATTTGCTCGACGGTATTCTAGACGCGCGGCCTTATTAAAGCGAAATGGCACGTCGTTGGACGGTAATCATCTTTTGCTCTTGCGCAAGCGATCACGTGATTATAAATTTCATGAGATACTTTTTAAGGACGTAATAATTTTTTATCATTTTTGCATAAGCGTAAAAAGCGACGAAAAATTAAATCGAACGTGTTACGCGAATAATCGATGTTAAAGGCGCATAAAAAAAAGTTACAGCGAGACGCTTAAAAAGTTATGTCCAAATCGCGCGCTCGCGTCATTATTATTTTTTCGCAATGGCAATAATTATTTACGGCTAATAGAATTTAAAAGCGCCCTTCGCCGTCGTCGTATAATTTTCCCGTGGACTCCCCGCCGCCGCCTTTATCGCCCTGTCGCGGCCATTATTAAACTTATCAAGGCGGCACGTCAAAAAGAAAAGCCCGTCCGATCGCTGATCAAAGTCGAAACTTTCGGGCCGGTCCCGGAGAGAAAGAGCCCCGGTAATTCCTCAAACGCTCCTCCGCCTCGTCCCCGAATAAAGAAAACAAGCTACGGGGATGGCCTTAACTCGGCCGCTTAACGACATTCGGCCGGGGGTGGAGGGCACGCGACATCCCGAGTATTTTAATTTCGTTTACCCGGCGTGAAAAATGGAGGGTGGAGAGTCCGCGCGTCGTCGCCGGTGGCGCGGGGGTCCGGGAAAAGAGGAGAGCGCGACGCCGCCGCCGCCGCCGCGGAAAAGGGAAAGTGATCGGGGATGAAGGGGGCACGAGGGGAGGAAAGCCGGCCGGTCGATAGCGCCGGCGGAGGGAGGAAATTTCGACGCGACGCTCTCGCCCGTTCCGGTGACGAGAGGAAAGAGCGCGCCGGCGTGTACGCGCGCTCGCGTTCTTTTACATGCACGCTTTTTGCCGGAATATTTGACTGGATATTTTGCTGTTTGTTGATGAGCTTTTACGGATTTTTAGATGGGAGGTTTACACTTTGTGAAAGAGTTTGTACATTGAATGTCATTTTTATTGTTTCTTTTGTATCTTTTTGACGCGACTCAAATAATTATAAAAAATAAATCAGTTCTGAAAGTGTTACGAACTGTATGAAATTATTGGTATTATTAAATAAATACCTTGCTGGAAATCGTTTAATGATACGATTTTTTGGATATTTCTCGTTCGTTTAATAACCAATATAAGAGTCCATTAAGTAGTCAAGACTGTGTTAAATAAAATCTAAATAATTATATAATGTTTTTATTATTAGAAATATTTAAGAACTGAAGACATTATTTTAAATAGTAGGTATAGTATTATAAAATAATTTTAGATTAGATAGGTACACTAAGCTTCTAAAATTTATTCGAAACTCATCATCTTCTTCAAATACTCATCATTTTGATACAAAATTCATGAGGGCAGCTTTTCTCAAAATCAGTTCATCGAATTGGTTTGAAATTTTTAGAACGTTATTTGATAACTAAATTATACAGCTCCATCAGATCCAGAGTACCAAATAATACTTCAATTATTGTAACCAATTAAAAGCAATCGAATTTTTTAATTTTGAAAAAATTTGTATCAAATTATTTAAACCCTATATCTTTTTAAAATAATTGCAGATCGAACAAAGATGATGGGTTTCGAATACGTAATAGAAGTTTAAAAAACCTATATGGAATAAAATTGTTTTATATTATTAAAAGAAACTTGGAAATATTTAATGTGTTTAAAGTTTGATTCAAGCCATGATCCCTTAAATGATTGAAAAATATCCGAAAAATCGTTCCATTGACGGTCATCACGATCATATAAAAGTCGGAAGTAAAATGTCAAAGATAACAACGAAATAGTGCAAGTATCATTTACTTTGTACACTTCCGCGACGACATTCTCCATCTTACAAAGTACCAGCGCAAAGGACAGCGCTGAAACCGCCGTAGCAGAGGAAAGCCACTCGTCGGCTGGCAATTAGCGGGCCACTTTACCGCCGTCGTGAAAGTCCACCGCCCCGACGACGATCACCTTGGCTCCGGCGGCGCGACCTTTGTAACTCGCCTTCCGCCTAAAAGGAGAGCAAACACGAGCGGGTCGGGAAAAATAGGACTCTATCCCCGCGGCGACGGCGTAGCCGAGCCGTTCGATCGGCGGGCGCGTGTCTCTCCCCGTCCCGTCCTCGGAGGATCCCTTAAATATCTCAGGAGGTGACAGGCGGGACCACGCGCCTTCATATTTATTTAGTCCCCGTGCGCGAATTCCATATCGAACTTTCGGAGGCGCTCGCGCGCGCCCGAAATAGCGGCTTCGATCCTCGCGTTCTGTCTTAAAGGGAAAGTGAATAAATGAAGAAAGGACGCCTCCTGCATATTTAACCGCGCGATGTCGTTCTCTCTTTTTTATCCGAGCCGTACCTCGCGACGAAGTTTAGGGGGGCGCCGCGTGTCACGGGCGAGAGACGCGCGGAAAAGTCGAATTTCGAAAGCGAGGCTGCCGGAGCGGGAAAAGTGTAAATTGATGGTTTATTCAAACGCTGGAACGATGTTGCATTTTAAACACGGATCATCGGGAATCTTGTTACCGCTATTTTTAAGGAATACAATTTGAAGTTTGAAGAAAACGCGCACGTACTGCTCCGCGAAGTTTATTTTTCTTCGACATTTTCACGATTAATTCAGTTGTTTTTTACATTTTTTTGTTGCAAACTCTTAAATTATTAACGCCTCATTCCATGTCGCACGTGCATCAGCCCGATGCATCGATTCTTTATTAAGCCTCCCGGATAAATCTGTAAAATCCGCGTCGCAGGGTCATCGAATGTCGCGAGGGGGTTAACAAAGACGCGTTACTTATTCAGGAGCCCTTTCGTGCGCGCGCGTGCGTCGCCGCGGAATTTTACAGTGCGCTGAAAAGTTTATGCGGCCGCTTATTTTAGTTAGGCGCGTTATAGCGGCGCCCGCTGTAGACGCTTTACGATCGACCTGTCGACGCTCGTAACCCCGCGCGCCACCACCGCCTGATGAGGACTCGCCGCGGCGAAAATTAAAGATAGCCGAGCCGCTCTTTAAAGATGAAAAGAGGTCCTGCCGCTCGTACATCATGCGTGCGATAGGCTGTGCGGCTTCCTTTGTTGCGTTTTAGCATTCGAGTGGCTCGCGCCATAAAAACTCAAAGTATTCACGCCGCGGCGATTAAAAAGTTTCCGTTACGCTTTATAGTTTTGCTAGATTTTTATTTTAATTGTTTAGATTGGCCGCTCGCTGCCTCGATTAATAATTACGGGACTCGATAAGAAATAGCATTATTTTTCAGGTTCGTAAAAAGGTCTCATTTTTTACGCCACAGTTAACGAGGCCATAATTTTTCATTCGTTCCATCCCCGCGCGTTTTCTTTATCGTCATGTAAAAATCTAACAAGCAGCAAAAATAACAGCGTAATGAAGACTTCATTAATCCGTCATTCCCCGCGCAGCTCAAAGCCTCCGGTGTCGCGGGCTCCGCGCGCTTGATAAATGGGCCGATTCGTCTCTCTCGCCTGGGAACGAAGTGAGCGTCGCATTATCCGCGGCTCGGCCGCGCGGATAACGCGCGTATACGTTCGCACGTCCTCCACTTGGCCCGGCATAGCCGACGCGAAGTTTATCGATTCGGAGACAGATGGAGAGAGAGAGAGAGAGAGAGAGAGAGAGAGAGAGAGGTATAGGGAGCTTGGGGAGCGAAGCCACGACGATATTGGAAGCGACGCGTACGAATTCGACGAACAATTTACATAACCTAACTCAATTCGATTTCAATCTTCCGCTCAATACTCGCGGCCCGCGCGAGAGAAATACGAGTCGAGGCGGAAAAGGAATAAAGGCTAGGCGCGCGGGGACGCGGGGGGCTCAGCTATTTCGGCGCGGAGGCGGAGGGGAATTCCGCGGCGCGGCTCTCGAGTAATCCTAAGGATATTCGATTAATCTGATTTTGTTCGAGGGCTCCTCCGGGGGCTCGCGCCGAGTGCCGGCCGCGTCGAGGTATGACTTAATTGCGTCAAGGTGGCTGTTTTTATTTGGTTCATTGGGACGACCCGAGAGCGACCCAAATATTCCTGAATTTATCGGTGCTTTTAGTACTTACAGTAACAATTTTTCGAAGGGTAGTTTATTTGAATGTGACATTACTTAACAATTTCGTAATTGGCAGTTATTATTTAAATATTCAATTTTTGCAAATGTGACCACTCAAAATTGTAAAATTATGTTTGTTAAATAAAAAAAATCACTAATGACTACAAGTAATCTATTCAGAATTAATAAGAATTCTACGCTGTTTTCATACCTCAGTGTGCCCTTAAAGGAGCTGTTTGAAGACGTGAAGATTGTGCAACAAATTAAGATTGTAGTTCGTTAGGTACGTACTCATTTAAATTAAAATTACTTGGACCTAGATACCACATATAATAATATCTTTACCACGACCAGGTGGATTCGAGAGATTTCTCCCGGTAACGGTGTTGCTAGTTTCAGTTTTATATGTAAGCCGTCATCAAACCTAAGTGTTTAAGCGACTGAAGAAGTCGACTGTGTCTCTACCATTTACCTAATTATTATTGTACTGATTAATTATAACTGAATGTAAAAAATTCATATGATCATTGGAAAAATCGTTTGGATTCTTGTAATCATTTTAATCAAATAACACTAAAAGGGGTAAAACTTTTAGTTTAACTTCCTGGTTTGTATATCCATGGTTGTTTGTCCTTCAATTGTACATAATATAGGTAAATGAATTACACCGTTGTTAATATCATTAAATAAAATAATATTTTATTTTGTTATATTATACATTACAAGAAAAGTCATTTTTTACAAAATTTATTGAAAATTTAATTATCATAATAGAAAAATGTCAGTTCTCTGTGTGCAAGTTATACCATCGCAATATTATAAAAAAAATTTATTTAAATTTTTCATCTACCGATTCCACATCGTACATACGAAAAACGGAACTCCTTTTACGACGAAAAGTAATTTTACGCATTCACACCGATAATTACAAATTAAAAAAAAAGTAAAAAAAAGACGAAAAAAACCCTTTAACGGGAAAGCCTGCGCCGCGTCGTAAAAGACGGGAAGCCCGACGGGAAGATTCCGCGAAGGGTCGTCGTGGAGGAGGGCCGCGGGACGTTCGCGCAGCATTCCCGGGAGCGTCGCGGCTCGTAAAAGCCGAGGCGCGCTCGCAGCCGCGAGCAAACGAGGAGCCCGCGGCCGCGAACTCTCGACGCTAATATCGCGCCTCGTAAATTATGAAGCCGTCGTCGTGGCCCCGCTCGCGTCGCCCGCGAACTTTTCGCCTCCCCGCCCTTTGAAATATCGCGCGCTCGCCGTGGCCTCCATTAACCAAATAGAGGCGCTCGCGGAACGGGGGGCTCGAAAAATTCTCCGCCCCCGGAGCAAAAACCCCCCGTCGGCGACAGCCGGAGGGTGGCCGAGGGACCGCCGCGCAAGGGCTCGTTCGAAGTCGGGATTGATCGATGCTGTTTTTCCGATCGGCCGCGCGCGGCAGCCAAATTGCATTGTACGAAACTTTTACGATGCGGGGGAGGATGGCTCTTTCGCGCGCCGTGCGGATTATTTACCGAATGGAGGTTTGATGTTGCCCGATCGCCGAACTGTTTCGAAATTCCGAACTAAGCGCCAATGATAAAGTTGAAATTTGTTTAAGCGCTTTGATTAATTTCACGAAATTTTCATCAAGTTCTGTTAATTGTTGGGCACGTGGAGTAAAAAAAGAATTTGAATTGATATTGCTACTTAATAATCACATGTCATCTTTAACATCAAAAGTTTCATTGACATGTTTTGTATTTTGTGTTTATCGAGTGTATCAAATATTTTTTCGTTTCTATGTCTTCTGTCGGTTTGAAAAATGATCAGCCTGACAGTGAAAAATTAACTCCGTATTGTTCCAGAAATTCGAGAAGCGTGTGAGAGAAATAGACATTTTATTTTTAACATTTGAGGATTATTCAGGTAAAACTATCATAGCAAACAAAACAACTACTGTGCTTATAGCTTTTATTAAAAAGTTTGATATTACTTTACCCTAGCTGTTTAATGTGATTATAAGTTAATGCCTCAATTATCATAATTAAAATATCAAATCATCTTCGACATTTCACGTCCTTACACAAGAGCCTAGGCATGTCATCAGCGGTAATTACACACGTTAAGGTGAATTATACTTATTACTTCTTTTTGCTTTGAAAAAGAGTCTAAAGACGGCCTCCAAGTTCTCACGGTTTGACGAACCCGTCGACAAGTTCACGAACCAGCAAATCAATTATCGCTGTTAAGAAGTTGGGCGTCTCCCCGCAAAAAAAAACGGCGTAAAAATAGAATTACAATTTCCGCCGAAAACTCGCCTCGATCCGTTAATTTAGACGTCTTCGCAACGTGAGAAAAGGAAGACGAGGAGCGGGTGGAGCCGAGCGAGCGAGATTAGAAAAAGATTAAAAGACCATGAAACGGCGTCGCGGTATTTTTCAATTAGAGCCCGGGGGGAGCTAGGAAGAGAAGAGAGAAAGAGAGAGAGAAGTCATGCCTCCGCCCGGGCGCGGCTGCCAAACACCTTGAAGCGTAAAACGTCAACTTGCGCGCGACGATGTCGACGTCGACGAGTACGAACGACGACGTCTCCTCCCACTTGCCCTCCTCTCGTTCCCGCTTAGCATCCACTTCTTTTTCGGCATCCTCTCTTTCTCCCTTCTGTGTTTTCTCTCGATTTTCCTACGATGTCTCAATGTCTCGACGGAGTAGAAATAAAAGAGAGCCTCGGCGCGATCGTCAACGTTACCTTTTTTTTTTGCTTGTTTTCAGTCGGATTATTTTAAGAGACACCATATTTTTTCCAACAATATTGTTTTTAGAAAGTTGTTGCAGTTCATTAATCTTCAAAAAATTCTATTTGATAATATTTAAAGGCAATTCATTACCGATTTGTCACCGATGTCAAAAATTGTTGCGTGCAATCCTATATTAAAACCTTTAACGGTTTATAAATAATTAAAATTTAATGAAATGGAGTGCGAAATGAAATAGCCTTTGTAAACAAAAGGCATTTTCCCAACCGAAAGCCACACCAGTGCCGCAACTAATCGCTCGCGTCCTTTTTCGCAATTATTTTTCAACTTCTGCGTACAGAGCTCGGAAGCGCGCGCACGTGCGTAGCCGCAGCGTTAAGCGGGCGCGACCGCCGCGTCCGGCCTAAATTAAGACACGTCAGCCCGGCGTAATTTGCGAGGGCGTCTCTGAGCTCGGGCCTCGATTCGTTCGGCTCAGGCAGGCGCGAGGCGCGCGGACCGCTTAATTAGCGCCTCGTGCGCGCGATTTTTTCGCTGGCGGTGTCACTCTATCGTCGAACTAAGCGACGTTGGGACCTTTCGACGAGGAATTTCACCGTCGCGAATCCATCATCTCTTTTTTATGATTCTTTTTTAAGAAACCGGAAGGTTGATTTGTTATTGCAGTGTTTGGTTTCTGTCAAAATTGTAGGGAGAAATAGTGAATGAAGGTTAATTGGTTGTTTACATAAGATGCGTAAAGATATAAAATACTTTATTCTGTAATTTTTCGCATTACTTCGACTCTAATAGTTCATAATGATTAATATGTTTTTTTGATTGCATTCCATCGATCAAGAATTTATTTTATATTAGCGGAACCTTTATATCGATCATTTTGCTTGGATATCTTTTTTCTTCCAGTATTCGCATAAAATTTTTTTTTAATGCCCCTAATGAACCAGTTTAACCTCTCTTATTATCAAACCATATAAATCAACGTAAAATATCATTCGTGCGTCTTAGTTAGGCCCTTTCCTTTGCTTTCTCATTTTTTCTTCCTCTCTGGGTCGCCCATTAATTCAACCTATCAACAAAATTTACCTCGCACTAAACTACTCGCGCATCCAAATAAATTCAAATTCAATAACAGTAAAGCAAATAAACGTGCGCGCCCAAGATAAGCCGCCTACCAAAGGATGAGAAACAGAAAACGGGAGGAACAACGGAGGAAGAGAGAAATTCTATATTTAAATAAGATTTTAAACAGCTGCATCGAAATGTTTTTTATCAAGCGCTGCTTGTGCATTCAATTAAAAATTATCTAATTTAAGTTCCGACGACTTCTGGAAATTAACAAAATTAACGAGCTACCTTCTAAAACTGAATAATGCAAATATTATCAAATCGTTACTCAACGGATTCTATCAAAATACTTGCTTAACAAGAAACACATGGAGCAATATAAAAGTCAATATTCGCAAAAGTTCACATTATTAAGTTTTGTTACGTTAGTCCGCGTCTGACAATTTCACTTGGGTGTTCCCAAACACTGCTTAGATTTTCAACGATTCACAAAACTAAAACGAAAATCCATCCTCAGCCAGCTGTACGGACCCTCCGTTCTAATCTGACGCGGGACAGGATAGAGTCATTGGCCGACGGCATCAGGCCAGCGTCGTCGCCGAAAAAAGGAATTTTCGAAAGTCCGGCGGAGCGCACGTAGCCCTGGTCAGGTCCGAGCGCGCGCCTCTCCCTCGGGGCCCAGGTGCTGCGTTTCACATCAGCCGGTGCAGTCAGCTGGCCACCTTGCGCGCTCGCCTCGGCTTTTACGACTCGCGCCGGCCGAGGGGGGATTCCTTCGGCCGGCGATTTTCCTGCGCCGCGTCGCTAATGGGACGATCGGGCTCGCCGCGAGGATCATTCCCCGCGCCATTAGAATTTAACATTTTTCGTCGGGGTAATGGCTGGGTCTGGTATTTCTAGTTGAATTTTTTGCTTTCGTCGCGCGGCGGAAAAAGTGCGCTGGTATTTTCACGCTGCCGCGGTGGGAATATTCGCACAGCGGAATTTTATTTCAGAGAGATGGTGGTTCGATCCTCTTTTTTGTCAGTATTCGCAATCGAGAGTGGGTGTGTTTTACACTGACAAACGTCGTTATGGTGATTGTAAAACGCAACTGACATGAGCTAGTAATGTACTTTGAGATACGATGACATGTAAGCGCGAATGTTCGCATATCGCGAAAAAAATTTCGTATCTTGAGCGCATGCAAACTGCGGTTTAATCTCACTGCTGCGAGGCAGTAAATAAGTGATACATAGGTCGACATTAACCGGCCACGCTATTTCTACGAAAAAATCTTACTTAATCCACGTTGTGTTTTGAGTTTTCTTTTGACTCCTTATCACCAAGTCGAATCAACGTTCCAATTTCAATACTCAGCTATAAATAGAAAAAGTCTGTAAATAACCTCGTAATATTGTCACATTATAATTCAGCGCTAAGTCACTTTAGACTCCATTAAAAACACTAGACTGTCCACACATCCGTCGTAAAGTCATGCGCGACCCATAAAATCGGACGCCCCTTCTGACCCAAAAAAATGAAGATATTTTTAATCGCTCTAATGCACCGTGCTCCCCCGCGCCTCTCCATTCAGTTGCGACGTCGCACACTCGAGCTCCCCCTTTGCCGCGCGCTCCTCGGTCCCTCCGCACAAGAGAGTGCGTTTCTCGAGCTCGCGCCTCTCCGCGAGCGCTCGGGACTCCTTTGGTTCGAGAGTTTCGCTCGACCTCCCCTGTTTATCTTGTCCCTTCGCGTCCGGCTTTGTGCGCGGGCCGAATGATTCAGTGTGCGTATCGCACGTCGGATAAGGCGCGCCATAATTTCACCTAATGATCTATCGACTGTCGCGCCGGTCGAGCCCTTGCGGTCTCTCAGGGAGGTGGAAGGCAGATAGGATAGGTGCGAGAAAAGCTAAAGGACTGCGGGGTGCGCTGAGAATGGGCGTAAGAAAGGCCGACGATACGGTGGATTTGTGAGTTCGTAGCTGGTTTCGGTCTGCTCGGTTCTCTGAATAATTTCAATGAAAAATATTCGAAATTGAATGTAATAAATTGAGAAATTTACGATACATATTCAATTTTTAATTCACTCACAATTTATAAGTGTTTCGTAAGAAAATACGGAGTTCTTTTCATCTATGAGATTTAGTCGAGGTGTTATTTATCCCGCGTAAGCACGAACCACTTTTAAATAAGTGATTTGAAATCAATTTTCAATCAATGTGAAATCTAGTTATGATTTCGTAATCAAAATAATCGATTTTTCCAAATGTAATTATTAAAAATGGTAACATCACGATTCATAAATTACGATTCTTAAATCAAAATTTCGAAACGATGGAGTCTGATATTCCAAAATCATTACTGCCTACAAGTAATCTATTGCATAATCAATTTTATAATCAGTGGGAGTAGTCAGGAATTAGATTTTCGCATCTTCTTTCGATTCTGAAATTTGTTTTTTCTTCAAATTCCACTACTTTATGGTAATTATATAATTGTAAATATGTCTATAAAAAGAAAATAATTTACAATTTTCGTCTTATATATTTGTTTTGAAAATGCATTATTTATTAATCTGAATCGTTTTATTTGTTTTGCAGATAAAGGTAAGGACCCACTTCTCTATAATTCGAAACTCCATCATGCAGTCCAATATCGAGGTAAACAAAAATATTTTCATACTATGAATATTACGGGAATAAAACAACGAGTGGGTATAATCACGCAAATCCTGTACGAAAGTGCTGTTTCCAATAAAGCGATAAATCTCGAAAAATTTTCGAAAAACCGCAAAGGCTCATACATCAAAACACAAAGATCGTTAAGGAGAAGCGAGAGAGGGGGGTGGGTTATAGGGAAAAAATTCATCACACGCGCACCCTTGAAAACCTCTTATTACGTACATGCGGTCGCCGTGTCGACGCACGACTGCGTTCGCCGATAATAATAACGGCGAGAGAGAGAGAGAGCGCGCGGGCAGGAAGGAGCGCACAGGGAGGAAAAAGGAAGAATGGACGCGCACGTACACGTGTACGGGGCGCGCGAGTAAATCATCGCCGCGGATCGTTCGACAAAGAGTCTTTATCGCGTGGCGATGACGATAAATCAGCTGTTCTCTCTCTCATCCGCCGGAATCCCGGATTCTCACGCGCGCGCGCGAAGGCGGCTCTTCTCTCTCTCTCTCTCTCTCTCTCTCTCTCTCTCTCTCTCTCTCTCTTTCTACCTCTCTCTCCCTTCCTCTCTCCCCGGCGTGATTCATATAAGGTCGAGGATATTCGCTCCGCGGGATTCTTACGAGGTGCGCTCGCGCGCATGTGTCTTCGCCATCGAGGGACGATAAATTTCGAATAATTCGCGCCTGCGCGGTACGCGAGCGGCCTTATTTATTTATTCATTGTGTTATAAGTGAACTATATTGAAATTTATGCGGCCGCGGAAACAATCGTCTTTATGCGCCGATTTTTTCAGCGACGAGGTGGACTGTATGGGTGATGAGAATAATTTGCGTAGAAACGACCCATTTTTGCGAGTCTTTGAGGGGATTTGGTTTATCGCCTTTTTCGGATCTTAGTACTTAGTGGCCATTTTCTACAAAAAGTCTGAAAATAGTGAGGGTTTTCTTTTTTAAAGCGATGAATAGAGCTTTGTGCGATTCCGTTCGTCGATAGTTTATTATTAATTGGACATAAACAGGTGCAAAGCGATAAAACGATGTCACGTCATCGGTCGATGAATTTTTTATTATCCACTTTTGACTCTTTTTTACTGCGGCGTCTAGACTGTTATTACTGGAACTTAAAATAATAAATTTTACCTACTCATCAAATGATTCATTATAAATTTGCTTCGAAGATATTCTGGATAAAAAATAAATTTAATAATATCTGCTAAACATATATTTTTGGTTCAATATTAACTACTGCTACTTTTTTTAATTTTTAAAATATCACGGATTATATTTTTAAAATATATTTTCAAGATAATTTTTGTTATTTAAATGGCATTAATAAATCTTTTGAAATAATAAAGACAACCAGTCGCCACGCAAATTAAATATGCAAATAGCTCGTGAACAGCTAAAATCCTGGAAATTCAAAGAATCTAATTAAGGTAAAAAACCTTTTAAAAGCATGGATAAAAAAGGGAAGCAAAAAAGTCGTGAAATCGAAAAGAAACAGGGGTTAGAACACGTCTGGCCGACGATGTCACGTCAACGTCTCGTCAGCCGCGATTTTTTTCCCCCCCTCCCCTAACTGTTCGCATTTTTTTCGGATCGATGCGGCCGGAGGCTGTTTTCTCTCGCAGCCGACAAAAAATACCACCAACCGCTCGGAAATTTCCTTATATTTTCCCGGAGGATGCCGGAGCACTTTTTTCTTCTTTGTTTAATCAGCGAGCTTGACAGGTGACGCGTTCGGGCGCCGGAGGGGGCCACGAGATTCCGAAATCGGGCGAGAGGCTCGGCGCCGCTTCGCGTTTAATTAAGAGCGGTGACAGGTCGCCGGAGGAAACCGAGGCGTCCGGGGTACCATGGCGATAATCTCTATTTTCGACTGGCGGAAGAAGGAAGGAGGAGGACGGGCGGAGGTCTGTCTTTAATTTTCGAGCTGACGCCTTCGTGTGTGTTTGTTATTCTCGCTTGTCTCTTTAGAGCGGATCTAATTTATACGAATCGTTCGTACGGATTTCGCTCCCCGATTAGACAATGTGTGTTTGGTTTAAAAAGA
The DNA here is from genome assembly GCA_035586675.1 of Eurytoma californica. Lineage (NCBI taxonomy): Eukaryota > Metazoa > Arthropoda > Insecta > Hymenoptera > Eurytomidae > Eurytoma > Eurytoma californica. The sequence goes on from JAXIUT010008696.1 coordinate 99,950, forward strand.
GTCATAAACAGGCCTATGTCATTTATCAAAATAAAAATTGCCAATCTGTATAATCAAAAGTAATAACACTATTTTATGAAGAAATTTATTTACAAAATTTGTATAGTCAAATTAAACATTTATACAAAATTTTTTCTCTTTACATTATACATTATGGTTTTTGTTTTATCGAGAAAAAAATTTAATAACGTGCTTTCTTTTATACCGCTACCTTAGATAATTCATTTCGTCAGCTCGATTACCTCCTTTGCCACGGAATAAAAAAAAGTGCGCGGTGGGCGTACACGAGGACGAGATACCTCGTCACCTATCCGGCCCTCCGCAACTCAATTAATTTCTTCGCCGCGCCACCGGCGAAAGGAGAGACAAAAAAAAAGTCGAACAGCCCGAAGACCGCACGTCGGCGGAGGGACACGTGGCGAGCACGTGCGGCCCGCTTCCTCCGACGTATCCTCCTTCGCGGAGGAAGAAGTCGCGAGCTTCCTCTTTCCTCGGGTCGTGACGAGAAATCGATAAATCGTGCGAAGTCTCGCCCCTCAGCCGAAAATTGCCGATAGGCGGGAGGCGCGAGCGAGATACGAGATTTACGAGGCACTAATCTCCCTCCTCTCGTGAGGGAATCATCGCTGATTTTGCGCCGCCGGGGGGCTGAAATTTTAACGATCGGATTGATTTTGGCTAATTATTTTTTTCTCGCCATCTCCCGGCGGCCCTTCAACCTCGGCTCGTTTTTATTTATGGCCGGGGAAAGCGCGCGTGCGTTCCCCTTGATTAATGTCGTGACTCAGTCATTGACGCGAACAACTATTTTAGCGTGTTATGGATAATTATCCGGATAGCGAAAGTCGAAGAATTAATCTACGCGAAAGTATACGTGATCGATTGATGAAAAGCTTTCGCAGAGTAATTAATCAGAAATCAATTACCGTAAAAATAATTTATTTTTTATTTAAGTGTCCGTCTGATAAATTAATAATATCCACGCAGAAAGTAGAAGGAATTACATATCCCGATTTATGATAAACAAAAAATGATAAAAGACGATGTAGGTAATATTCAGAAATTTTGAAAAAATGAATCCGAGCAAAGTAACGTCTTAGTTTCACCTTTCCCCAAAGGAACAAAACTTAATGATCCATCCTAAATTTATTCGTAAATAAATTCTACTTAACGACTAGCGCGAAATTTCGCGCACCCAGATTCAGGCTCTCCGATGTCCCCGCCCCGTTCGCGTCCGTTCCCGCGTTCTCCGCCGGCTCGTAGCGGCGTAAAACGCGCCGGTCGTATAAGCAATGGCGCGAAACGAGGCTAGTGCCGCTCGCGAATCGCTCCGGCTTTTTCCCCTCTGTCTGGGCGAAACGACTCGCGGAAAAACGAGCGGCGCGACATTACGCGTGTAAAAGAGATTCCCCCCTTTGATCCTCCGAATGAAGCATTTTTCGCTCTTCTCCCCCCTCCGCGTTATACTATGTAATCCGCTTTTTTTTTCCTCTCGCCACACTACACAGTGTGCATTTGCATGCTAGAGGTGTTTTTCTTTTGGGACAATCCGATGCTCCCTTTGGAACCTAAACACACTGTCCGAGAGGTATCCCGGGGTAATGCGAGCCCCGCGTACGGCGTCGAATTTCGCTGCCGCGATACCGAGGAGCGACGAGAATTTTTCAAAGCAAGTGCTTTTTTGACTTTACAAAGTTTCATTTATCCCTTTTTTTTAGAGTTTTTCACGTTTCGAATTTAATTATACGCATTCCTATTCTAGATTAAGTGCTTTAATTTATTTTTAATTAAATCAATTCAATGCTTAATTTAATTTACTTTACATTGGATAATCTCTTGGTTGAATTTTTATTTATTCAATAGAGTAAACTGAGAGGATTCTCTGGTATAAATTACAATGCGTTTAATAGTCTTTGGATCTTTTCAATAAAAATTACTCAAAAAAGTCATCATTTTTATAAAATTAGTTGTAATTTTTAAACAGGTTGCTAGATTCCAACGTCTTTAAGCAGAAATTGTTTGCAAAAATGCAAAAGTAATTTATATCCACAAAAATCTCTCTGAGTACGAAAAACGAATGCTAAGAGAGACACTGTTCGGCCAATCTTTTTGCTTTAGATACATCAAGCACTTCTATTTCTCCGGCGATACTTGAACGACTTGTAAGACACGTTGCACTCCTCAACACCCGTAGCCATTTCCGTCGATCAAGCGGCGGAGAAGCAAGACGCATAACTCACGGTCGGCGACGTTAGCGGCGAATCGAAAGCGGCCGTGAAATCAAACGGAGCGGTGCATATCGCGCACGCCCCAAAGCGGCCGCCGCCGCGACACCCACGGGCCCCTCCTGGAAAATCGAAGGGTGCAGCGCGCACTTTTAGCCGGCGCGACAGTTTAAAATATCCGCGCGCGTATGTGCCCCCTCCCCCGGTCTCCGTCTCCGCGGGCGCGGAAGTGTCGTATATCATCGACTTGTGTAAGAGGCGGCCGCCCGACAGGCGTCACGTGCGCGCGCGCGCGTCCGCTCTGAAAAACTTGTTAACAAGCCCGCGCGTGCCCCAGCGCTCGGCGGAAACGGCCTCTTTTTCGGATTCCCCGCGCGAGTGCGCGTCGCGCGTGAGCCTCGCCGACAGCTGCCGCTGCAGCGGCGCGCTCCTGCGCTGCCTGCATGCAGTTGGCCGCCGGCGTTTTCGGCACCGTCGAGAGAGAGGAGGAGGATGAAGCTGTGCGCGCCGCGAGGGGCGCGAGGGCGGACAGCCCCGGACCGGCTCGAGATTAACGAGCGGCCGGTGACGCAATTTTTTTTTCTCGCCGCAAAAGCGTAGCTGATGGGGCCGACGACGGCTCGTTGCGAAATGCACGCTTACGTCTCGTAGAAATCTATTTTATTTTGAGTAATGGTACGCACGAGTAGAATTAGATTGTGCGATTTATTTAACGTACTCGCATAATGCGAAAGATTGAAAATAGAACTTTGATTGGTTTCCTCTTTATTTTATTCATCAGTCACTCCAATCGAGATGTGACGTGTCACTTCATCACGAAGTACGATATTGATAAAGCAAGCCAACTGATTTATTGCAAAAGTAAATTAAAGATGTTCGACTGTTAAAGTTTAAAAGATGCAAGAAGTCGTGACGATAAATTTGGCGAAACGAAAAAAATTACCATATGAATGAAGGGAGAAGCAGAAGACAATTTCCGAGACGGCGACGTTAAAGAGCGAGGGAGTACAGCTTGGCACAGGGGAAAAAAGCCCATTGCCCACTTTATTTATAACCGAAAGAGTGAGTGCGCGAGAGAGTAAGGGGCAGCTGGAGGGTACGGGGAGAGCGCCCTCGGAGAAAGGTGCAGGAGAAAGAAGGCTCTTCCGAGAGCCTCGAGCGGGAGAGAGAGAGAGAGAGTGGGAGAGAGAGACGGCCGCCTCCATTGGATAATGAGGAAGTCTTTTATCGTCTTTGAAAAAGGAAGTCATCTGACAGATATCGGCGCGCGCTCGCTCGCCGCGTGAAGTGCCAGCGGGATCTTTAAAATCTTCGAGTGTTTCTTCTCCGTCTCTTTTTCTCTTTGTGCGCACTCGATGAAAGGGAAGAGAGGCGTCGTAGGACAGTGTCTCATAGTGATTCATACGGTTAGGTGAGATCCGGCGATAGCTTTATTTTTTTTGCGCGCTCGCGCCAGGAGTGTCCGCTCTCCAGAGCCTCACTGCGAAGGTTTTCAAAAGGGATCCTTTTCATTCGCTCGTTGATGATAGAGTAGGTGTGAGGATAATATCCGAACATTCGTGTTGATTCGGGCTTTTAGTAGGTACCTATCCTGGGGGCAAAAATATTCTGTCCTTTACGTTTCTTGCATAGTGCATTTTTCAAAACATCGCGCCAATCCTTGTAATAAAAAAACAGAAAAAAATCGGCGGTGACTGAAATTATGAAAAGATAATGGCGAAATGCAAATTTTTTTATGTAAGATTGAATTTAACTGTATGAGTTATTTTTTTAATTAAAAAAAGAGATTGTGGGTAATATAATAAAAGGGAAAATAAAAAAATTATAATAACTTAATTGTAATTTAAACTTTGATTAAAAAAACTGATTAAAATATAAATTTTAAAATTAAACTGAATAATCTGCAACCAGCAACATCGCAGTAACTATAACTCGCAGAAAAGTCAAGCTCCCAGGCGTTAACCCTTGAGTCTTCCGCAAGGAGCCTCAACCCCGTAGGAAGCAGTACATATAAAAATCCCTGCTCCTCCATCGGGAAATTTCATTCGACGACTGGGAGTGCACTCGTCCTCTGCTCCCCGTCCCCCGCATTTTCCACTCCGCCACTTCATCGGCCCTCCCATCCGGTGCCGCCGGGGCGACATCGATGACAGCCATTTATACCAAAAGCAGACTCTCTCTTCCTCCCTCTCTGTCCCTCCTGGCCGGGGACGAGACTTTGGCCGCTGGGAGGCGCACGATCGACCCTATCGGGCCCCGCGATCGCCGACCAAGTATTGACGGGCGAGCTGCACAAAGAGGCGCGAGAGGGACGGGGCTATATAGACGCCCCCATTAGCGCCTCCACAATTAAGTGAACGCTTCCGAGTCGAGTGGAGGAGAGACGTTTAATACTCTTTCCGCGCCGGAGCTGCGGGACGCGAGCGAGCCGTTTTGTATATGCGAGCTACGCGCGAGCGTGGTGTACGCGGACGTGTAAGGTTTCACGTTGCTCAAAGCCTTTGAAAGGGATAGCTCTGTCTGCGGGGCATGTATACGCGCGGTGCCCTTTTTTTCGCGCGTCCCATGCTCCCGCGTGGGCGCTGATTTTGACGAATGACGATCAGGATTTTGTCTTTGTATCATCGCGTTGACAGGGATCGTACATTCACTAATTTGTTACTTTTTATATAAAAATTTTTCTAGTGAAAGAATAATAATTACAAACTTTTGTGATGACTTAATTAAATTAAAAACTGTTGTAACTTTTTTAATTTTATAATTTTTCAGGCAGTATCTGTTTAAAATCTATTACTGAAAGTCTAATGTTCTAAAATGTACAGGATCAATGCACTCATTAAACTAGCTTGATGACTTACCCAATTAAAAATTCCGAAAACAATTTAACAGTTGACATTTAGCTCTGACTGTATTACCCAATAATCTTCACAATCTTAACTACCTAAAGAAAAGGCATTTTCACGAAACGAGCCGTTAACAGCGAAACGCTTTCTAGTCACGCGGTCCGGAAAAATTGGACGCGCGCGTAAAACCGTCGCTCGGTGCGCGTAATAGAGCCGCTAAGAAGGCAATCGCGTCCATTTATAAATCCCGACAATGCATTATCGCCGTCGTTCCGGACTGGGGATTCACGATCTTTTAAGTGCGGACACACGTCCATTAAAACCGAATTGTCTCTCTCCCGCCTCCGCTGCCGTAGAATCTCCTCTCCTCCTCTTTTTTATATCTCCGTGTGTCATATTGCATCGCTGCGATGCCGCCTTTTCATTTGCTCGACTAAAGATACTTCTTGTCGAAGTAGAAAAAAGGGAGAGATGAGGAGGCGAGCGTATGGTGGGATGATAAAAAAGATGACTACTTCCATCCAAAATAACCTGCTCCAAGAGAGCGAAAGGAGAGGACGAGTCTATAGAGGGATAATCTTTTAAGATAATGTTGGCTACGACTTGCTTTTCTCGTGTGTTGTAATGTCTACCAGACACGTCTTTACTTTTTTCTCCTCTCATTTATTTTATTTTCTCTTATCACGTGGAAAGGGAACAAGGAGTAATTGCGTCATTTTCGTCGAATTAATATTAAATAAATATATAAGAAAATAAAGTTTTATAATGATCCACAGTAAATAAAGGGGAAAGCAGTTGAGTATCAGAATAATCCTACGGGCGCAATAAAACGCCGTACTAAAACACTTAAATCGTCCCGTAATTGCCCTGGAATACCAGCTGTTTTTATGCTCTTTAATAGACACGTAAACTTCCCAATATTATTTCTTTATTCCCCGCTCGCTTTTTCCTTAATCCCAATAATTTACATCGCCCTCGACGAAACTCACTTACCCCGTCCACAATAAAACGCAAACGGCGAGTCGGCCGCGTCCAGTCCTATCTCGGTGACTAATGCGCGGCCTTATTAAATTTATCCCCGCGGCGCGCAACGAAAAAGACGCACGCCGATCGTCGAAAATCCGCGACTGCACGCCTACACGCGCGAGACAAGCATTATCAATTTACCGGCGTTCGCGCGAATTCTATATAAACCCGCGGCGATTTATGGGCCGCGCGCTAGGACTTAGGACTGCCGACGATGACGCGGAACAAAAGCAAAAGGAGGAAGCCCCCCCCGAGGGGGAGGGAGGCAGAAGCGCGCGCGCGCGCGGAAGCCGCTTCTCAATTTTGGATCCGTCCCCCGCTCGCTCGCTCGCGCGTATTTATTTATCGTTTTGCCGCCACTCGCCCGGGGGCTTTTCTATTTACGTTGGGAAATAATATCTTCCGAGAAAGCGCCGGCCCGCCCCCGCCTCTCCCCCTAATGGCACTTGCGTATAAAATATTTATCTTTTGTTTCCTTTTGATCTTCCACGACCGCGTGTCTCCGAGGCTGCGCGCGCGCGCCACCCCCGCCCTCGCCTACCCTCCCCGCAGCCTTTTTGCCGAGGCTACGGCCGCGAGAGTTAATGATGTCTTCGGCTTTTATCGTCCCGGCCGTAAAACCGACTTCATTATTTCAGTCAGCGCGCGCGCGTCGATTGAGAGAGCCGAAGGCCCCGAGACCTTGACCCCCGGCGCGCACCACCGCGTCACGCTTCGGGAAAGTGAGCGGACCGTCGGATCGAGACGGGGAGGGAGCCGAGTGACCGCTCCGGGTATTGTCTCGGGCGCCGCCGCGGAACGCTTTGATGCAGGAAAAGTCCGCGGCCCTGCGGAGATCGAGTTTATTGAGGGTGAAATTAGACCCCAGCCGATACTTACACTTGAGCCGAACCTTTCGGACTTTTTGCAATTATTTTCGCGATGTTAAGAGGAGGGTGTTAATTAAAAATTTTTAATCGCAGTAGAAATATTTTCAGATTTTTCTTGTAGTTATTAAAAGGAAATCTTAAATTGTCCGTAAAATTGATATTTTATCGTTACTATACCGAGATTTCATCCGCCGATTCTCTTTTACTATTTTAACATTTTAATTAGAGACATTTCGTGTATTTATGTGAATCTCCGTGTGTAAAGTAGGAATAAAACTGAAAATGTTATTATTCTGCAATAAAAATAAGAAAGCAATATTTATTAGGAAATTAATTCAAGGTAGAAGATTGAGACATTGTTCTATTCTTAACTCTTCGCAGTCACTGTAAATTAAAGTACATAAAGTGAATTAATTAATTCTTCCATATATTTTCTTGTCAGACTTTTAATTATTCGTTAAGATTACTGACGTACTAACTTGCAAAAAGTATTTTAAAACTCCTTATAGCAGAAAAAATAATAAATGAAAAATTTAAATAAATATAAAACTTGTCTTTCCGCCACAAATTTATTGCTTCATTGGTTATCCACTTTTCAAAATAAAAATACCCACGTATTTATTATACTACTCTTTAAAACCTCGCAAGTGAAAGCTATTTTTTTCTCCTTTCCGAATCAATTAATTTCTTTGACTGCATTGAAGAAAAATTTAGTCAAGCACTTGATCTTGAAGCCCTCTCATCAGCACAATCAGTTTCAGCGCGCAAGGCCACCGACCGGCAAAATCAAATTTCCCGTGCGTGCCGGGGCTTCGGCGCCGCGGAATTTCACACGCGGCTCGGCGAAGCGAGGCCTCGGCACTCGCGCGGCAAAACCGCGGCTGGAGCACGAGCACCGCAGGTGCGCCGCGGGTTTCTTTGCCGCACTCGTCACTTTTATTTTTTCGCCGCGCTCGCGAGAGCAGCCCTTTTATTTCACCGGCATGTCGCCAGAAGTCCTTGCGTGGCGGAATGCAGTATCGTATATACATGTGTTGTAAAATTTTTCTCGATTCAAACTTATTTTTTACAGATTTGACGAGGTGATTGGAAAAATTTGCTCTCAGATGTGCGATATTAAATTTTATTTTGTTCGTATGGCTTGGTATTCGTGAATCGTATATATTGGTTAATGAATAATTTACGTCCATTTAATGTACAAACCATTTCAGTTTTTGCAAATGTCCTTTAGATTAATTTTTAAAGCGCAGTTGCGTTTTTTTATATTTGATCCATATTTTATTATTACATTTATTGACAGGTCTACCAGCTAATGGCAGTCTAGACATCGAATTATTATTAATTATTATCAATTACAAAACTTTTCACTTTAGCAGTTAAGCACAAATAGTAATTACCACTTAAATAATCAACAATTCCAGAATTCATCATCAAGTGTTCTAAATTTCAAATGCGCAGCAGTTTAAGCAGTCGCCAAAACTCGAATGTAAATAAAACAGGTGCCTGTAGTTCGTAAACCATCGGTCTAACGACCTCATGCTTTTCCTCCTTTTCACGCCGCGTGTAACATTAGACCGACTGCGGTCAGCTCGTCGAGAATCCGCGACGTCAACATCCGGCGTCTCGTCTCGGTGCGACATCGCGAAGAAACGCAAACGCCTGCCGCGTCGACAACTGCATTAACTTCGTCCGTCCGAATACGCGTCACAGGGGCTCGGCGACGCTTCCTGACGCGCGGAAAGCAGTTGCTTTGTTGGTTCCCCTCCGCACTGGAATGAATTTCAGCCGAAAGCCTCGAGTTACTTATTGTCGCGACTTCCACGGGATTCGCGCCGGAGTCTCGGCGTCTGCACCGCAGAGGTAGGAGCCCCGATGATTCATCCGGAACTGCTGTTGTTTGATAATCATTTTTCTTACACAGCAGGAATTAGATCTTGAGATTAACACACTTTAATTACAAATTTATGTTATTGTTCAAATATTTTATTAAAATAGTTCGATTTTTTAAAAACTAGCAGAATCGCTTTCTTTTTGCTTTTCATAAATTTCAGAAAAATACTTGAGTATCAATAAATTCTTTTTATTCCAGAAGGGTAGTAATTCTTTTTAATTTATGCTCAAAACATAATAGACTAAATGACAGGCTATGTTGCTGTTCCTTTTTTTAATTAATACATAAATTTAGAGTACAATTAGAAAATTTAAAAACTTCATATTTAATTAACATTATTCAATTAAATCTCTTTTTTCGAGGCTTCACAACATCCTGCCATCGTTTTTTAAGAGAAGATCATATTAAAAGACCTATAGGTGCAGCTTTTTGTTTATTTTATGTAAGAAAACTTATTTCAATACGTTGAAGAAAATTTCGATTAAAAGATTCGCAAAAGACGCTTTTGAAAAGTTTTCGAAATTATTCAGGATTATATCCCGAAGTGGCCACTAATCTTAATAAATACAATTAAAGCGCGCTCCTAATTTGCGAGAGCAAATATTTACTCCGGGCCGGGCAAATGTATTCAGCCGAGTTCGATGCCTGCACGCTTCCCTCCCATCAATTACTTTATTTCCTCGGCCGCGCCGTAAGCGACCTCTTATCAAAAGGCAATTAACCTTTTTTTTCCTCCTCCGCGCGCGAGCGGAGCGAACAAAGATAAATTCAGCGCGTATAATCCGGGGTGGTGCGAGGGGGGGTTGCGCGCGGAGAGAAAGAGAGCCACCGCTTTGCATTGGAAATTCGCCATCCCGGCGTTCATCTTCATTAACCCACTACTCGCCTTTTTCCACTCGGTATAAATCCACGCGGTACACAAGCCCTTCGCTCGCTTTCTCTCCGGGGCGGCGCGCCTCCCCTCGCCCGGGCGAAGTCCCCGCGGTGAAATTCTTCTGTCGCCCCTTTTTTCGCGCGCCACTCTCACGGATAACCCAGAGAGAAAGAGCCGCGAGAGTCCGTCCCCCCGTTTTTTAAGGTTCCCCCCCTTGTGCTGGGGCTCCGCCCGAAAGTCGACGGTTTTACGCGCGTTTCAAGCCGCGCGCTACCGGCAGAAACTCCGTAATATTTATAATATTTACGCCGACAGGGTTGAGGCGTGCTTTTTACGTCTCGGCGTAACCATTTTTACGCGTACGCTCTTACTATTATTTACGATTCCTGTAAAAATTTATCGACCTCGTCTACTTTATTTATGTATAAAAAGTGAAGTTCCTGTTGCATTAATTCTATCCGAATCGAGCGAGCTCCTCGAACCGAGGGGAATTAAGACATCAGGAACACGAGCATTAAGAGGACTATTATACCAAGGTTGTCTGCTGTCATCAATTATACATTCGACTCTAATTTAGCATTTCGGGTTTTTTTGTTTCAAAAAAGCCGCTTAATCACTCGTCCAAGAACGAAATGCTCCTTCTTGCTCTCCGAGAGATACGCGCGGGTTGAAATTCCATCTCTCGCCCGGAGTTTCGGCTCGCATTAATATTTATTTATTGTAAATACAAACTATATCTCGTTCGCCTAATGTATTCCGCGGGGTGTGCGGCGCAGTCGCACCTGTTTCTTATATACGTTTTCCTGCGGGCGCCTCCTCTTTTTTTTTTTTTTTTGTTTCACTGCGGCCCATCCATTTATCCGCCCCTCCCTTCCGCGGCGCCTAAAGTGTATTGCAGCGGCTCTCCCGGGCATTGGAGAGCATCCACGGCCGCCTCTCCGCTTTTCCCTCGGCCACCGCTAAAATTTCGAGTATAAGGGACACGAGGCCCCGGAGTCTACGACGGCCGAGCATTTCCCCCTCCCCCTTTTTCCACGTTTCGCGCGACGGGGAATCGGGGTGTTAGGTCCCTACCCTCGGACGCGCGGCTATCGGAATCGCGATAAGGGTAATTCGGCCGCGATATGCCCCGCTTAATGCGCTCGCATTTCACCTTGCTCCCTTTTCCGCTGCTGCCTTTTTCCCCGTTGCCCGCGGCTGTATCCGCCGTGCTTTCGGCAAGATTTAAGGAGGTCCGGGCCCTTGACTTGCGGCTTCTTCTATAGTGATTTTCTTGTAGCAAGATATAAAGATCTCATCTTGCATTTGATATTAAATGATATTAAAAAGAGCAACAGAGAAAATATTAGATTAAAAGTAAGTTGTATTATATTTATGCTGGTTTAACTCATCCAGAAGTGCGTCCTCGATTTAGTGAAAATATAAATGTTGTATCCTAATACATAGTAATGAAAAGGTCTACTATTTGTTTCTTTGAATGGGCCATAATTTTGCACGTATCCTTTCTTGATAAATTTTTCAAAAAAAGAACAATCTCTATTTATTAAACGAATCATTATTACATTTTGAATCTTACAAAAACGTAATAAATTATATTTTATTTCCTCGTATATTTAACACGTGATTTCCATATTTCCGACTTCTAAAAACTCCCCTTTAAGTAAATACCCAAACGAGTCGTAAACTAATCGTAGGTACTCGATCAGCCCACTCTTCGTGCGAATTCGATCGGCACCTTTCTCTCTAACCCGAAAAAAGCAAGCAACACCGCCAGGTGTGTAGGCGTCGCGGGCCCCTCGCGAATCCGCATAATTCCCAGCCGCGAACTGCGCCGGCGACGTCCGCTCGCAACTTTTCCCTCGCGGCGATGTCGCTCGCCTCTCAGGCTCTCACCTATACAATGGCGCGTCGCGTGCGCGCGATTCCACCGATAGCGGCTGGCAAGTTCGCGCGACCATTACTCGCGGAGCCTCGCGGGCGAAAGGAGGCCAAGCGGCGCGTCGTTCGCCGATCGGAGATTGCCGAGCACCGCGTGAGGACCGGCGCCTCGGGCATCGATCGCAGGAGGCTCATCCGCCCGCCGGGGGGCAAAAATATCCATTAGCCGAAAGGAGAGGCGCCCCCGCGCGAGCCCACCGCAAATGTTGACGCTCGCGCGCGAGTCTCGTTGTCCTCCGCGGCGCGGCGATTGCCCCGGCGTCTCTCCTCCAATTACTCGGCGTATCGCGCTGAGCAAACGCTATCAGCCGCGACGCCGGGGTGTCTTTATGGGGACGGCGCTCGTAAAGCGCGATCGTCCTCTTATATAAACCTTTTTTCCCGCTCCTCCGGCTCCCCGGATTCAAGAGCCCCGCTGCGAGGGGTTATCTCCCTCGTTTCTCATATCGCGCGATTTCGTATTTTTAGAGGGACACCCGGCAACGCGGGCGCTTTTGATTTTTGCGCCGGATGTCGCTTTAGTGGTTCTGATCGCGGCTTGATGATTTTTCGCTACCGCTTTTAAAGCGTAAATTTAGAGCGCTCGCGTCGTATTTTTGAATCTGAGTAAAATGTTGCGGGTTTTAAAAAGTGCAGATGTTAACGATGATATTTTTCATAAATTATATATATATATAGTTTAAAAATAGGAGAGAAAGTTTTCCCGTCAAAGTGCACTTTGACACCGAATGAGTCTTTTAAATGAAAATAGCACTTCAATTTAATGAAATTAAAATAACCTTTAAAACGAAAAAAGGTACCTGTTCTATAATATAGGTTTCGTCTTTCATCAGAGTATAACCTCTTTCACGGAAAATGTCTATTAAATTTCTTTAGAGAAGAATTCCTTTGAAACAAAAAAAAAATTGAAAATAGATATAATTGCGTCAAATGGTTCAAGTCCATCGCAGCGCGAAGAAAAAATTTAAAAAAGAAAGCTCCAGCGGAAAAAGGACACGCGCATGTAACGCAATTAGCAGGCACAAAAAGCTAGCACTCTCGTTCGGCGAGGCCTGCTCTCCGCTCTCCTTTGAGATTTCAAAAACACGCGCGCACTCACCAAATAAGTAAGCGGCGGCACCACGGAGATGCGAATAAAAGCGAGCAAGAAGAAGCTGCGGGGGAAGGCGAAAAGCCACTCTGCTCTCTCTCTCTCTCCCTTCCCTTGAAATTCCGCGTGAGCTCCCGAGATTTCTGGGTAGATGTAGCGCGGAGATAAATGTCACATAATTAACCGGCGGAGCAATTAATTTAGCGCGGGGAATCGGTATGCGCGGAAAGCGGGGGAACCGCTTGTATACCTGCGCCGCGGAAATTGATAGAGAAAGAGAAGGCCGAGGGGGAGAGAGAGAGAGAGAGAGGAGATTGCGACGGACGGGGAAGGAAGTCGCGCGACGCGTCGGCGAGTGTGGGATTTAAATGGAAATTGCTTGTCCTTTTGGCGAGCGCGACTTGTTGATTAATGCTGATTATCGGAGATGTAAGGGAATCTTTTCTTCTTTTTCTTTTTCACCCGCGGATCGTCTGCCCGACACTTTTCCGCGAGTCCTTGTGGGATTTGCAATGCGGAGTCGACCGCTAATTTTATTTAGGCTCCGCCGCCGGATGAATTATTTTGCGAGCTAACAGTTTACGGCGACGTTATGCCTGAAAATGCGAAACGTGAAAAAGATGTTATTCCGTTCGTTATGAAAAGTGGGGAAAAAGTGACGTGGAATCCTGTGGTTCTAGAATCTATGTGGACATGGATTTATTCTCGTCACGTTTGCATCGTACTTTACGCTCAGCGAAAACGCTTGAAACGAAACCGAGGAATCCGCTAATTTCTACGCATGACGAACAACTCATGTAAATGTAAAAGAAGTTATTCTCGGGCCTTTTATGCATGCTTTGAAGGCAAAAATCATTCGTATGTATCTTGACATCTCACTG